>LUCG01170500.1:0-11927 GCA_001633085.1 Carthamus tinctorius
TAGGTTGATACACACAATAGTATATTGAGGATAGTTGGATACATTTTGAAGAAGTAATCCCTTATATTAACACCATTACATCAATATAAACAAATTAACCCTACCCAAAAAACCGTGATAAGAAATTTGTGTTCAAGTTAAACTTCGTTGAGGACATTTCATTGAGAAACGGAAAACAAGCGAGAGAGCATGCTACAAGTGTATGTATATTCATTATGAATATCGACAAGAAACGCTATTTCGGTATTTCCTCAGTTTTCAACGAAAACGAGATTCCTAGCAAAACATGCCTATACTATAAAGATTTATAAAGAGTATTAGATTTATCCATGGAGTAAGTTTTGTTTTCATGGTTATCGTGATTTCTATGTAATCCCCCTTATTTAAATAGATTGTTGGCAGCGGTAGATTGTATAGGTTCACAATGTGGCTACAATGTTCCCACGATGGTGGTACAAGTATATATCAGCAATATGATGGCTTTTAAGTAATAAAGTGGTAAAAATGTCGAGATCGTATCCACATGAATTAGACTTTATAATTTCGAGTACTAAGTCAAAGAATACATTGATCTCAATTAGATAATTTATTTTGAGCGAGTTTGGTACATTTAACAACGAAATCTAAACAAACGATTAAAAATGTGTATGAGTATAAACTTCCCTCAAGACAATGATAGTAACATTACTGTTAGTCTGTTAGACACTTATGGTACAAAAATACCTGTTAAAGATCCAATCTGAAAGTGAATTTAATAGATCGTGCCTACAAAGTTCCCGCTATTGTCGATTATCAATGTTGCCAATTTAGCCAAATGATATAATGAATCAAAGTTTTATTAATATGAAGATCTAAACTTAAATCTTCTTGTAGTGTAGATCTAGACCAATGTTTGACCTTAGCAAAAACCATAAAAAATCCATATTTCTACGTGATTATCAAAGATTTTCTCAAATCTTTGTGCATCATTTAAGTTGTATTTTAAATTCATTCATCCATGGATCCAAGATCTAATAAAAACACTTCAAAGTTATCGACTTATCTGCGTTGAGTTTAAGTCTCAACTCAAATGACCAAGCTTAAAAATTAGCAATTTTAGCAACACCCAAGTGTTGCCTACTCGTCTTTGGTTTGGTTCACACCCAAACCCAATAAAGTGCTTAACTCAAAATAAAATTAAATGTCCCAACTCAAATGACCAAACTTAAAAATTAGCAATTTTGGCAACAACTAAGTGTTGCCCACTCGTCTTATGGTTCACACCCACACCCAATAAAATGCTTAACTCATAATAAAATTAAATAACATAGTTAAAGTAAAGATATACACAAGAAGCATTCTCACTAATAATTAAAATTTGTTGAAAAGACAATATACAAAAATATTCCATACAAGAGAATAAATACAATAAATTAGATTACAAGAATTTTAAGACTATAAATTAAAGAGAAGAAAGTAAAGAGTATAATTCTAAATCTTCCTAGAGAGATTTCTTAAGTTTTTATGGCATGTCTTCAGGGGTGGCCCTGGGCATAGGCCAAAGGGGCGGCGGCCTAGGGCATCATCTAGCCCAAGGGCATCACTCTTACAAGCCCAAGTATTCATTAATAGATTCAATTTTAGGCTTTTGGGCCTAATTTTACTACGTTTGTAACTTGTGAGTGCTTCATATATGAATATCAAATCAATTTCGGCCTACTACAATTTATACCGAACACGATTATATATAGAAGTACAAAACTGAACGATTGAAATGGAATCAATCGCCAATTTCTATCAATCGCCAATTTCTGTCAATCGCTCGTCAATCGACCTGCTTTCTATTCAATCTTCCTGTTTTCAAAATCAGAGATCGAAGTAATCAATATCTTCACTCTTCCTGCTTTCGATTGAATCTTAGTAAGTTTTTTTTAAGGTTCCAAACCCCTTTAAATTACTGTTTGGTTTTTCGTTTGCATACTAAGGGGCATTTTTTTAACCTTTGGCCATGGGCATCCGAAATCTCAGGACCGGCCCTGCATGTCTTAATGGTAGATGAAAGCTCCAATTTATAGTGGGAGAAAAGGAGGTAAGGAGATAAGACTCAACCCTTTTTATCTGATGAAGAGAAATCTCAATCCATCCTTTAAATAAAGACACCGTATACCTTCTAGTTAAGCGTCAAATGTTTTTATTTGAGACGTTCAACACAATCAAGAAAAAAATGGCCTTTAAAAATCGTATCCAAATCCGTTCCAGAATTTCCCACAGTAGGCACTTTGTTTGTGGCACAATCAACAGTGATGATTTTTGATTAAAAACAATGCGTATAACCTTAAAAACATCTTCAACAACTTTAAATGAAAATGAAATAATCAAATGAAGAAACACAAATAAATAAAGAGAAAACATAACTATAAAAGGAAGGAAAAAACGCATGCAAATGATATGTAAACAACGCTGAAAAGAGAGTTATCGATCATGATTAACAAGAATTTGTGGTTTTTCAGTTCTTTCTATATAGTTTGTTCTTTTATATGTTATCAACATGCTGCTTGTCACTTATTTGTACTACTTTTTCCTCAGTCGTTGCCTATCATATGCACATGTTTCTTTCTTTCTTATTTTTTATCGAACCGGTTGAATTTATATCTGATTCATAATTAGAGAATTTTATTATAAAAGAATGCTTAACACTTAAAAGTAAATTATTTTATGATATATAATCATGCTTTTAATAAGTTAAAAAGCATACCCTTAAGAATGAAGAAACATATAACAAATGCAACATTAGATAATGGATGGAAAGTCGCCCACCATGCCTATTTTCTCTAAAATTGTAGCTTTCTAAATTCACCTAATAAAATAATTCAAGTACTTTTTCCATTTAAAATATTCTAAATATAAATAAATAAAATAAATAAACAAATCAGATTCAACATTAGTTATTAGATATTCCTTTTAATTGTTACATGATATTTATGATTCATAAGTATTTAAGTATTAACCGTAGGCAAATATTAAAACATAAATCTATTCTAAATAATAGCTTAAGTATTTTAAGTTTAATTCTTACCTATTATTTAATAAAAGATACAAAAATATTTTCTATAACATATTATATAAAAATAAAGCAACATTTATGTCAACGTTATAGACGTGCCTTTTAGTTATATATCCTTTGTTTTCATGTAATCGTTTGAAGTTTTAACATAATTAATATGATTATGTTATATACTTAAAATACATAATTATAATATATGTATATATATATATAAAATAATTCAAACGAAAACACCTTCATTCTATGAAAAAAAGACAAGAACATCTTTTATTATAATCAGTCACATGTAATACTACAGTCGATCACACATAATACACATGTACGTGGTGCTAAATTGAAGATGCGGACGACCTTCGATGCGACCTAGGTTGCGGACTGTTAAAAGAAATAAAAACTCGGTTGCACGTGAACGATATGCACATGTGTATAGAAGTAATACGTAGACAAATTTTTCTGACATACATGTGTGAATAACACACACAGGTTGCACCATAGACTTCTAAGTTGCATAAGCAGTAGATGATCGCTTCAAGAAAATGGGTGTGCTGAGACCAGTCACCGGAACCATCTTCCACAGTTATTGAAGCGGTTTGTCAAAATGCATAAAAACCAAAAAAGAGGTTCAATCTCTCATCTATCCTCTCTCTTATTTTTTTTTATCTCCGACTAACCTTTTACTCTGAAAAAACTTAATCGGATGAAAATCATGAAGATACACATTGTGAAATCTAAAAAACACCATTAAAAAGAAGAATCACATAAACTATAAATAACAAAAAATTGACGCAATTGAGGCTTTGCCGACGTGACCTTGGACATAATTCCAAAAATAATTGATGGGCCATGCACGTATGAAACTGATATTATTTGCAATTTAGTTGAGAAATTTAGGAAACCGCATAATAATAGATAAATACTAAGAAAATAATACTAACAAGATTTGAACTTAGGTATGACGGTAGAAAAAAAAGGGTATACGCCACCCTTTGGGACGCCCCCACCACATAGGTCCCACGATCATCATGGGGGAGATAAATCGTCGCATGCATCCCATTACCAAAGCCGACACGTGTCGCGCTCTCGGCTGTCCTCACGTTCACAACCAAAAAGTGGTTCACATTTGNTAAAAAAATGTAAAATGAAGAAGTGATCCTGGCCCTTTCATATGACTAAGATCCAGTTTGACTAGTTAAAGATTGCGGCTTTGCGGCTATGCCAAGAATAGAGTAGTAATTTTGTAACTGTTACAAATACGCGAAAAACAGGTTCATATATGAACTCATGTTATTCATATACGAACATGTGTAATTCACATATTAACTGTTTTTAACTGATTCATATATGAATTATACGTTCATACGTGAACCTATGTCATTCATAAATACGTTCATATATGAATCTGTGTAATTCACATATTGACTATTTTTAACTGATTCATATATGAACTATACGTTCACACATGAACCTGTGCAATTTGATATACTAATCAAGAAATTCATATATAAACTTGTTTGTCGTCTATTTGTAAAAGCTACGGAACAACCCTTATGTCTTCTACAACATATGCAAGGAATTAACATTTACTTCACTGTCAAAGTCGCAATTTTTAACCGACGGCTAGAAATCACTCAATTTCGTTTTAACATTTTTTTAACACTTCTCGTTTTAAGATTTTCCTGGTTATTTATTTGTAAAAGCTAAGAGAGAGAGAGGAGAAATAAAATAATCAAAAGAAAATAACCAAGGAAACACAACACGAGAGATCTTGATATCATAAATCCAAAAGGTGGGATTTTGTTATTTCAGAAGAAAAAAAGAGACTTCCCCTTCAACTATCTCCATCTTCTCCTTCCTCCTTCTTGTCTATTTCATTCTCTCTGCTTCCAAAACAACTACAACAACAAATCCTATACAAGGAGAAGATATATATATATACATATATATATATATACATACACACAAGTAAATGTATGTAACAAGTTTGATTGTTTTGATGGATCTACAGATCTGAGAACCCAATCGGATCTCCATTTTGTAAACTTTCAACTGTGAGTCTTCTTCTTCTTCTTCATTCTCTCAATAAAATCTTTTTCCCTTATTAGGGTTTTCAGATTAATTTCAAGATTCTTACTTTCCTTTGACCAATTAATTGTCTCCTTCCTGATGTTGACTTAGCAAATCTTGATTTTGACCTAATCCCTTTTGTCTTTTTTTCTTCAAATCTGCAGAAAACCCCTCCTTTTTTTTTTTGATTTTTTAGTTCCAGATTTAGGGTTTCCTTCAACATCCGATTTTGGATGTTTGAAAAATCGGTGGTAAGTTTCGTGGTGAGATGAGGGATGCTATCAAAGTTGATAAACATTCTAACGGCCTGCTGGCGACCGTCATCATCGGACCGTTATTATGACGGCGGTTCGGACTCCGGTGGCCGGCAGGATGGGCTTTTGTGGTATAAAGACGTCGGAAAGCACTTTAGTGGCGATTACTCCATGGCGGTTGTTCAAGCCAACATGTTGCTTGAAGATCAGAGCCAGATTGAATCTGGGCCGTTGAGTTTTCTTGATTCCGGTCCGTACGGGACCTTCGTCGGAGTTTATGACGGCCATGGCGGGCCCGAGACTTCCCGATACGTCAACGATCATCTTTTCCAGAATCTCAAGAGTAAGCCAAGTGATCGCCAATTCGGTTAAATTTCGGTTTGAGATTGCTTATTTAAAACGACTTATTATGCTTGTGGTATCGGAACGAAGTTCTATAAAAAGTGTTTGGATTAGGTTACGATGGTATCAAAACGTAATAAGCTGATAAGTTGTTTTTTAGCAGGTGTTTGGGTCCTTTCGGATTGCCTACACATATAAAATAACCAAAAAGCTGATAAGTTGTTTTAAATAAGTTAATAAGTTAGTGGTGACAATCCAAACACTAACGGGTGTTTGGAATTGCTTATTAAAACTCCTTATTTGCTTATTGCTGGTTGGAACAACAAATAAGCAATTTTGGGTGTTTGGATTGGAAAAAAGAAAGGGCTTATAATGGTGTCAACCAGCTAAATAAGAAGTTTTTAATAAGTCAAATGGTTTTAACTTTTCCAAGCAGCTGATAAGCAAAAAAAGCATAAGTTAATAAGCAAATCCCAAACACCCCCTAAAAACTGCTTATCAGCATTGACAAAAAGCTATAAGTATATACTTTCATAAAATAAGCTACAAAGTATATTTTTTTTCTCCGATCCAAAACACTAAAAGCTGCAATCCCAAACACCCCCTAAATTTTGATGATTTATGATGGGGTTTCTTTTTTGTAGAGTTTACTTCGGAGCAGAATTCGGTGACGGTGGATGTGATTCGGAAGGCGTTTCAGGCAACGGAAGAAGGGTTTTTGTCGATTGTTGCTAAACAGTGGACGGTGAAGCCGCAGCTGGCGGCGGTTGGATCGTGTTGTTTGGCTGGTGTTATTTGTAACGGGACCCTTTTCATTGCGAATGCGGGCGATTCGCGTGCGGTTTTGGGGAGGGCGGTGAAGGCAACGGGGGAGGTTATCGGGGTACAACTTTCGATGGAACATAACGCGAGTATAGAGTCCGTAAGGCAGGAACTTCATAATTTGCATCCCGATGATCCACAGATAGTGGTGTTGAAACATAACGTGTGGCGGGTTAAAGGGATCATACAGGTATGATTCACATGTGAATTATTTTTTATGTTGTTGAAATGTGTTTGAGATTACATGTGAATTTGATCTTAAGATGATTGCAGTTGTTGATGGACAATGGGTATTATAGTAAATTACTTTCTTTGTTGTGATGATTGGTGCTGGTTGTGGCGGAGACTGTAGTGAGGGCGTGCGGTGGCTGGCAGCCATTGCTTCATGAAAAAAACAACCACTACAACAAAATCAGCTCAAATATGTCTAAATGTTTTAATAGAATGTTTTACAGGACTTAAGTTTATAGGACCAAACAATTGTGGGTCGTATGTAAAAGTGTCACAGTAAGATGTTAAATATGTATTTGGGCATCCTAACATGTATTTTAGGACATTTTTGAAACTAAGTATCTTATTAGCTTTTTTACATTAAGACATTTGTTTTCCACATAATATCATAAAAGAAGATTTCTATTTCAAAAAGTTAGCTTTTTTTTAATAGAACATTTGTTTTTATAAGACTTTTTCACATAATGTCATAAGTGTAAAAAAAAATTATTTTATTTCAAAAGTGTCCTAAAAAACTTGTTAGAAAGCCCAAAAAACGACCTATCATCATATTGTAACACAATTACATAGAATGGTACATTTGTATGGTGCTGTAAGCTTTAGTCCTATAAAGCAGTCTATTAGAATATTTAAATATATTTGGCGTCTTATAAAGCTGATAATGTTGTAGTAAACCGATGTCAAAATGTTTTGTTGATTCTAATTGTCAAATTGTTCGGCATTTCGTTGTAGATATCAAGATCTATAGGTGATGTGTACCTCAAGAAGGCGGAATTCAATAGGGAGCCGTTGTATGCAAAGTTTCGTCTTCGTGACCCTATGAGAAGGCCGATACTTAGTGCTGATCCGTCAATATCAGTGCATGAAATCCAACCAAACGATCAATTTCTCATATTTGCGTCCGATGGTCTCTGGGAGCATCTTAGCAATCAGGACGCTGTTGATATAGTGCAAAATCACCCACATAACGTAAGTTTCTACTCATCAATTATTCTACATTATGCATTATAGGATTCCAGTCATATAACATCATTCCATCATCTAAGGACCGTTTGGTTTGGTGGATATGGAATTGGATTCCGTTCCACTCTCGCTTTTGGTTTGGAGGATACTCTGGAATTGAAATCCCCCGGACATTGCATTTAGAAATCCCACGGGGCAGTTGGTATTTTCATGGGGTTCAAAGGATCCGTTTGTAATAATGTTTTAAATATTTTAATATCATTCTTTTTGTAATAATCAATTCATAAAAGGTAATTTAATTTATAATTTGTTTTTATAAATGATCTATTATAAATAATGGGAATTGAATTACATTCCAAATCCTACAAACTAAACACACCAAAGACTCCAAATCCTTCTACGAAATCCAAATCCCTCAAAAACACTAGGTCAACCAAAACGGACCCTTAAGTCCCGTTTGGTTGTATTCTTGATCTACAATATTTTCACCAAAAAGTTATTTGGAATTGGACAGATTGCATGAAAATACAACTCACTTTGGTCCAATTCCTATTTTATGCAACATATGGATCTTCATTTCGGTAAATATTCAGACCAAAGTAGATTACACAAAATAGGAATCTGGCCATAAGTACGTTTAATTTTCATGCATTCTTGTATGTAAACCAGGTACCTAAATGTTTGAGATTTCCCACCTAAGGTACGAAAATGAAAGTTTTGATAGTACGTTACACAAAATAGAAATCAGACCAAGGTATGTTACATTTTCATGGAAATCGCCCCTTGGAATTTTGTTATCTAGTGTATAAATGAAATATATTTGTTTTCGATTCAAGTTTTTAGGATTACATCCAAGTCAGAGAATATATAATACTCCATGTACTTCATGGTTACAAATATCATAATCTTCTTTCCTTCACAAACCATCGTAGTTGGCTTTCCATTGAGAACAACCATTTTCGTTTTTTTTTGGTGAAAAATCAATTAGAACACTACACATTAAGGGCATGTTTGGCAAACTATAAGCTAGCTTATTTCTTGAGTTCGTTTGGGAAGCGGTTTCGTTAGCCATAAGATGGTTCTTTAACAAGCCCCAGGGGTTTTTTCCACTTTTTTCCAACTATGCCCCTTATATTTTTCAAAAGGAAGGATCGTATTAGAAGTTGAGTTAACGTGAGAACTGGATCTGAACCCTTATTCGCTCTTAATATCAAGCCCATCCATGAATTGTGCCTGGTATGGAGGATTGATTCGGTGCATCTCCATGCATCTTATATCGGTGCATATCGTCCTAATATGCATCCAACGGTTGATAACCGCTTCTCACGTTAACTCAACTTCTCACCGGAACCAAACCCTTTTTCCAACTAGTTTTTTAAACATGCCATTTTAGGTTCTTTTACGTTCTCATCTACTTTATCAGCTAGTTTTTTTTCTTCCAAAACATGACTAGCTTATTAGCTATTATTATTACCGAAAAATCATCTAACAAGTAGCATATAAGCTAATCAACCACCAGCTAGCTTATTAGCTAATTTGTGCTTTTGTTTGGTTATCGTCTATGGTGACAATTACTTTTTTACCCTTACATCTAGGACGGTTAAGCATAGACCAAAGAGTTCGATATTATATATTCATGGTGGTGGAGTGAGTTAACGAACATCTTTTCTGGTTTCCACGATGCAGGGAAGTGCTAGAAGACTGGTGAAAACCGCCTTACAAGAGGCGGCAAAGAAGAGGGAGATGAGGTACACGGATTTGAAGAAAATCGACAGGGGCGTAAGGCGTCATTTCCACGACGACATTACAGTCGTAGTTGTGTTTCTAGACTCGAATCTAGTCAGTAAAGCGAGCTCATGGAAAGGTTCTACGCTATCTCTCAAAGGCGGTGGCATCAACGTCTCGAGGAAAACACCGGCGGCGGCACCACCACTGTCGACCGCCACGGATTGAAGTGAATGTTAAAATGGTAATTTTCCATCTCTAATTTTAATTCCATGATGTATAATTTAGTTAGCATTTTAGCTTTTAAAAAAATGGGTTATTTTGTTCATTGGACATGAAGAAATGACCAGAAAATGAGGAAAAAAAAAGAAAGAAATGCAGAAGTAGAGGGAGAGAGCTGGAGATTTTTGAAGGAACCCTTTGAAGCATGTGTTGTGTAAATCTTGTATTGTTCTTAGAAATTCCATTTTTTACCATTTACATTTTCATATGACCATTTTACCCTTTTGAGTTTTGATTGTATAAATAGATGTTTGAGTTTGGGGGTTTAGTCACAAATTAGAATACCCAATAGTGCAAATTTACTGATTTCATTTGTGTTCTAGTGTTAAAATGGCAATTTTAGAGATCTTTTTTCTTCTTCAACATGTATGTTATAATGGGTTGGGTTCCGATGAAAAGTTGAGGTTAACGTAAGAAGTGGTTAGTGGATGCACATTAGAATAAGATGTACTAGTTCAGTTTCCGGACAATTCATGAGAGGGCATAAGATCAAAAGTAATCAACGATTTAGATTCATTTTTCATGCTTCTCATGTTAATCTTAACTTCTCACACTATCCTTCGTTTGTTAAAATAGGGAAAAGAAGAAAGAGAAGTGAAAGTTTGCAATAATGTATGTTAAAATAGGGAAAAGAAAAAGAGAAATGAAAGTCTACAATAATGTATGTTAAAATAGGGAAAAGAAGAAAGAGAAGCGAAAGTCTCTAAATTTGAAGAAAAATTTCTAAAACCGAATGTTTGTAAGAGATGATATTTTAATTTTTCTTGTCAATAAGGGTGCATTTGGTATCTAGATTCTATAGAACAGGATCAGATAGGATATAGAACAGAATTGTACAAGACAGAACATGTGTTCGAAGTTTGGTAAGACAGAACCGAACATGATAGATATAATAACTAACATATATCTATTGAATTATTTATATATTTTGATTAGTTACATAATTGATTAACTTGTTATAAAAATGTTTTTATAACAAAATATAAAATTAGAATGTTTTTGTTAAGACGATAAAAATGACACAAAAAAAAACTTGAAATTAGTTTTCAATTTTTATAATATATTTTTTCTATGTAATTATTTATTATTAACATTTAATAAATTACATATATTAGTCAAAATATAGTAATTGTATAAAAATAATAACTTTAGGACCATAAATTGAAAGTTTAAAGAGTATATATAAAGTACAATAAATAAAATTTAAAAAATAAAAAAAATGTAAGTAGAAAGACATATTTAATGTTTTAGAAGAGAATTATATTTTAGTTTGTGGTTATATTGGTAAAACATGTGTCTGTTCTACCTTGTTCAAACTTGTTCCATGGGTTGGGATGGAACAAGTTTGTTCCACTATGTTCCACATAAAAGTTCTGCCAAACATTTCCATGTTCTTGTCTGTTCTATCCTGTTCGGTACACCAAACGTACCCTAAGAGAGAGAGATGTTTTCTGGGCCCTGGGCGAGATGCAAAAATGGGCCCTCGATCACCACGAAATTATTTTCAATATATTGTTTATATCATCAAAAAGACATTGAATTTAAACAATACTAATAACTTATATGAAACATTTTTTTCTCGATATGCCTTTTTTTAAGTGTCAATTCATTAGAAGCTAGCAAGAGGTTAGTAGAAAGAGAGTAGAGTTACATCTTATCGATACTCTTTTCGTCTAAGAATTATTTAGCTAAAGGATGTTCTTATGACACTCTTTTTATTTAAGAATTATCCAGCTAAATTACTTATCATCAACAAAATCGAAACATATCTTCTAACCCAGGGATGGCAATGGGACGTGTATTGGTAATTCCAGTCCCATACCCTATTATGAAACCATGTCCCATACCCGGTCCTGTCCCGTCAGGTATCCCATTACCAAATACCATCGGGGTCGCGGGTATTCCCGCGGGTATCAGGAGTCCCATTTATATTTTTAGTCGATTAAAATTTATTAAACAAAATTTCATTTATTAGAATTATATGCGAATCAGTTTCGTNAAGATAAAAATCGAGTTTTCAAAAACTTGAAACTACAAAGTTGTAGTCACATCTTTTGGCTTTCCAGAACATTTTGAATCGTGTTAATCAGAGCATGGATGAGTGAGATATGCTCGAAACGCCAATCTCGTGCAAAAACGTCAAATTGTAAAACTTAAATATACATTTTCTATACTAATAAAATCAATCCATCATTTCTATT
>LUCG01170526.1:0-15885 GCA_001633085.1 Carthamus tinctorius
ACCACGACCACCACTGCCACCGCCGCCGCCGCCTTGACCATCGCTGCTGACACCGGTGGAATATTTGAAAAATGGAAAATGAAAATGAAAAGGGATGAAAAATACACAACTAAACGAATTTTCTAGTATTCTACAAATGAAAAATGAAAACTCCATCAAGTAAACGAGTTTTTAAATTTTTTTTTATAGAAAGCTGAAAATAAAAACCCAAGTACCCAACTCTATTTTCCGAAAACATTTTCCCACGACTTAAAATAGCCTAGAAATTTGAAGAAGTAAACACAACCTAGAAAATTGAAAAATACTTACATTCGTTTTTAATAAGATTCAAAGAAAATTCAATCATTAGTTTATAGAAGTTTCGAGAAATAGGAGGAAAATGTTTACATTGAAAAGATTTCTTTTGCCAAAAGAAATCAAAAATAAAAACTTGAAAAAGAAGATTGGAGGAGATGTCGTCCAACGGTCACTAAATAAAGGAGATAGCGTATCTCATATGT
Source organism: Carthamus tinctorius (assembly GCA_001633085.1). NCBI lineage: Eukaryota > Viridiplantae > Streptophyta > Magnoliopsida > Asterales > Asteraceae > Carthamus > Carthamus tinctorius. Next base: position 501 of record LUCG01170526.1, read on the forward strand.
AAATCATTCATAAATATAAATATACTCTGTCGTACAACTCCTCTTCAATTCTTCTTCATAGTTCGTTCAGTTTATACTCTTACAAAAATTGTTTTTCGTCTTCTCCTATGGACTTCTTCGTTCTCAAGGTAATAATAATCAATTTCATCTTTTGTGATCTTGATTGATTACAAAATCAATCAATAATCTTCAAATTTTCGTATGAAATGGCTGTTTTGTATGGATTTTGTACTCAAAAGGTAATCATCAATTTCATTATTTCAATTTCTGTCTTCTTCAATCGAAACACACATGTGATTTGATGTCTGTATATAGAAAACCTAAATTATGCAATCGAAGCTTTTACTTCTAACTTCTAGTTCTAGAGAGAGGAAACTGTTGAAAAACAACAAAATTAACAGAGGAATACTGAAATACAAGGTATATTAACAAACTTTTCCTTCTGCAATTTCTGTTTTTGTTGTTTTACTTTCATGAATTTGTGAATTCGTTTGTGGATTTGAGAACACAGAAATCGATTCTGGGGTTTTTTCTAGAAAAAACAGAGAAATGGAAGGTATTTTAACAAACTTTTGCTTGTAATTTCTGTTTTTGTGGTTTTAATTTTTGAGACCAAAACATTCAATTCTGCTTCTGGTTCGTCGATTTTTCCAGAAAACTAGAAGGTATTTTAGCAAACTTTTCCTTCTAATTTGATGAAATTGTGAATTCGTTTGTGGATTTGAGAGCAAAAAAACGCCATTCTGTTTTGTCGATTTTCTATAATTTCTGTTTTTGTTACTTTCATGAATTGTGAATTCGTTTGTTGAATTTGGGAGAAGAAAGAAAAATCGATTCTGTTTCCGTGAATTTTCAGATGATGTGTGGCTTAATCAATCTCAACACTGTTAACTACGTCGTTAGGTGTTGTTGATTCGAGGCCTCCGTCGCCATCGCCGTTGTCGTCTTCAGGTTCTGCTACCGTGGATTTGTTGTCGTTGCTGGCTAAAATAATGGAATGTGTTCTTGGGTTATTTGTTTCAAAGGTAAGAAAATAATCGATTAAAAACTTCAGTTAATTGTTCCTTCATATATATGTTGATTTCCTTGATTCTAATCATATCTTATTCGTTAAACTTGCAGGTAAAGCATTGATCCTTTAACTCTATGGAGATGGTGTATTTGACTCACAGGTTTGGTTGCTTATTACACTTCTTCTTTCATAATCAATCATATGTACAGTTGCTTGTTGTGATTAACATAATTTTAGTTAATTTCAGTAGTATTTCATATGTTTTTAATATGAACAAATTATGAAATTTGTAAATAAATATATTTACTCAACTGCAGATTATTCACATAAGAGTCCTATAATTTAGGGGTTTTGAAATGGGATGATTAGTGTTTATGCCTCGTTGCTGTAAATAGATAATTGGTTATCCGCATTGAAGTCTTATAATTTGGTGGTTGTAGATAGGTGGTGATCGGGGATATTTTAGGAATTAGGGTTACTGCAAATTTTTCTTAAGAAGATCTTTGATCATGATCAAGTTAAGAGAAATCAATGATATTGATAAGTTTATGTTGGATGTTAGAGTTGTCATGAGTGTGGTTAATCGATAACAGAGTATGGTTCTAAGTTCAAATTGAAGAGTGATTTGAGTGATTGGGGATATTTGAGGAATTAGGGTTACTACATCTTACTCTAACTCTTATTTTCCTATGGATTTCGTTCTCACGGTAATAAGTAGTTGCCTGCATAATGCATTCCATCTTTTGTCTTCTTGATTGATTAGTTTTAAATTAATTTCAGTTTTTCGTATAGAATGTATATTCGGCTGTTTTGTATTGATTTTGCTCTCAAAAGGTAATCATCAATTTCATTATGTCAATGTTCTGTGTTCTTGATTGATCAGAATTACACTAATAATGTTTTTGGCTTCAATTTTTTGTATGGAACAGGCTCTAAGAAATTGAGTTATTTGTTTAAAGGTAAGAAAATCATTGATTAAAAACTTCAGCTAATTGTAACTGTATATATATACATATCTGTCTTTTGATTTTCTTGACTCTAATTCTTATTCGTTAAACTTGCAGGTAGTGCGTCGGTGGTTTAACTCTTTTGGAGATGGTGTATCTGGCTTACAGGTTTGGTGGCTAATTATTACACTTCTTCTTCCACAATCAATCATATGTACAGTTGCTTGTTGTGATTTACATGATTATAGTTGATTTCAGTAGGATTTCATATGCTTTTAATATGAACAAATCATGAAATTTGTAAATAAATATATTTACAATTGCAAATGTTGATTGTCACATGTAAGTGTTCATGTCTTGTTTTTGTAATGAAATAACCAGTTATTCACATAAGAGTCATATAATTTTGGGGTTTTGAAATGGAATGATTAGCGGTTATGTCTCCTTGCTGTAGATAGATAATTGGTTATCCACATTGAAGTCCTATAATCTGGTGGTTGTATATAGCGAGTGATCGGGGATATGTGAGGAATTAAGGATAGTGCAAATTTTTCTAAGGAAAATTCTTTATCTTGATCAAGTTAAGAGAAATCAATGATAGTGTATTACATTGATAACAGAGTATGGATTGAAGTTCAAAATGAAGGGTGATTTGGAGTCTTTTACTAGTATATGGTTTATTATTTTGAGGATTGATTTAAATGGACAATCTCTATGTTTTAAATAGAAGATTTGGAGTCTTTTACTAGTATATGGTTTATTATTAGTATATGGTTTATTATTTTGAGGATTGATTTAAATGGACAATCTCTATGTTTTAAATAGAAGATGAAACAAGTATGAAACCTTAAGCTTGAATGTAAAAAGCAGCACATAGAGGGAGATTGTTAGTTGAATGATCAAATATAGTGGATTAAAGTTTGTAAAGATGTATGATTGGGAAGTTCTTGTTTGAAAAGCCCCCACGCAACGTATTTTTTTGAAATGAGGACCTCTGTAACGTGATGTAAAGACTCCTTATTTATAATTTAAGTATCCAAGACATAGAAGAAAAACTCTTAAGTAGAGACAAAAAGAATTGAACTAGGATCTAAGCTAACATTGAGGGTGGTCAAGTCTTTTTTGAATGTATGACTTTAAGTATTGACTAAACCGATGTTGTTGTGTGAGTTAGGATGGATTTTCAAGATCTTTTGGGGTCAATCTTGGTGGTTTAGCAAAAAAATGAAGTATGAGGATTATTGTTTGTTGAATAATCAGAAGTCTTACTTTAACCATTCATGATTAGTGCAGATTAGGGGATTTTGTTATTATCCAGAATGTCGTGATATAATTCAAATGCAACTATGAGGAACTAGCCTAAAGTTTGAAGGTTTAAGAAGAGGGAAACTATGATCAAATTGATTGTGTATGAGATCATTATACTAAAATAAACATGATTCAAGGATGGAAAACTTGCGGGTAGTGTGTCGGTGGTTTAACTCTTTTGGAGATTGTAGTTAATTTCAGTAGTATAAAATAAGCTTTTAATATGAACAAATGGTGAAATTTGTAAATAAATATATTTACAATTGCAACTGCAGATTATCACATATAATTTTGGGGTTTTGAAATGGGATGATTAGTGTTTATGTCTCGTTGCTGTAAATAGATAATTGGTTATCCACATTGAAGTCTTATAATTTGGTGGTTGTACATAGGGAGTGCGATATTTGAGGAATCAAGGTTACTGCAATTTTTTTTTAGGAATATCCTTGATCATGAAGTTAAGAGAAATCAACGATACTGATAAGTTTATGTTGGATGTTAGAATTGTCATGTGTGTAGTACATCGATAACATAGAAGTATGGATCGAAGTTCAAATTGAAGGGTGATTTGGAGTCTTTTAATGGTATATGGTTTATTACTTTTGAGAATTGACTAAAATAACTTTCATGTGTTACATAAGATGGTTCTCTAATTTTGTAGGGGCAAATGGACAATCTCAATGTTCTAGGTAGAAGATGACATAAGTATGAAACCTTGAGCTTGAATGTAAAAATCAGGATATAGAAGGAGATTATTAGTTGAATGATCAAATATAGTGAATTAAAGGTTGTAAAGATGTATGATTGTACAAAGCAACATATTTTTTTGAAATGAGGGCCTCGGTAACATGACGTACTCCTTATTTATAATTTAATTATCCATGACATAAAAGAAAAACTCTTAAGTAGAGACAAAAAGAATTGAACTAGCTAGGATCTAAGCTAAAATTGAGGGTGATCGAGTATGACTTTAAGTATTGACTAAACCCATGTTGTGTGAGTTAAGATGGATTTTCAAGATCTTTTGGGGTCAATCTTGGTGGTTTAGCAAAAAAACAAAGTATGAGGCTTATTGTTTGTTGAATCATCAGAAGTCTTACTTTAGCTGTTCATGACTAGTGCAAATTAGGGGATTTTGTTATTATCTAGAATGTCGTAATAGAATTCGAATGCAACTATGAGGAACTAGCCTATAATTTGAAGGTTTAAAAGACTAGGAAATTATGATCAAATTGATTGTGGGTGGTAAGATCATTATACCAAACATGATTCAAGGATGGAAAACTAGTGAAATGAAGTAACTACGAAAATTAGTAGATGTTTAAGGCATGATATGCAAATTCTAAAGTGAGACAGGTTTGTAAATATGCATTTGAATAAGTAACTTAAAGGTTGAAGCTAAGAGATTAAGATAGTAATAGAATAAACTGGTTGTGGATGTTCAAGGTCATAACGTTATGTTAAATCAAATGGTAATGACATTAAGGCAAAGTAGATCAGAATTGCTAACCTAATCATGCTCATGGTACTGCTGACAAACTAGGATAATTTTTGACTAATTAGTCATTAGTTGTATGTTATGTAATAATGTAATAAGCCATGATGTTATGGGTACTCTAAATTTACAGTTGTATGTTATGTAATAATGTAATAAGCCATGATAATTTTTGACAAACTAGGATAATTTTTGACTAATTAGTCATTAGTTGTATGTTATGTAATAATGTAATAAGCCATGATAATTTTTGACTAATTAGTCATTAGTTGTATGTTATGTAATAATGTACTCTAAATTTTCATTAGTGTCTTAGGTAATAATGTAATAAGCCATGATGTTATGGGTACTCTAAATTTACAGTTGCTTGTTGTGATTCATATAATTGTAATTAATTTCAGTAGTATTTTATACGCTTTTAATATGAACAAATTATGAAATCTGTAAATAAGTATATTTACAATTGCAAGTGCAGATTGTCACATACAAGTGTCCATGTCTTGTTTCTGTAATGAGATAACCAGTTATTCACATAAGAGTCGTATAATTTTGGGGTTTTGAAATGGGATGATTAGTGTTTATGTCTCGTTGCTGTAAATAGATAACTGGTTATCCACATTGAAGTCCTATCATTTGGTGGTTGTACATAGGGATTGATTCGGGATATTTGAGGAATTAGGGTTATTGCAAATATTTTTTAGGAAGATTCTTGATCTTGATCAAGTTAAGAGAAATCAATGATATTGATGTCATGAGTGTAGTACATCGATACCAGAGTATGGATCTAAGTTCAAATTGAAGGGCGATTTGGAGTCTTTTACTAGTATATGGTTTATTATTTCGAGGATTGATTAAAATGACTTTCATGTGTTACATAAGATGGTTCCCTAATTTTGTATGGATAAATGGAAATGGACAATCTCAATGTTTTAAATAGAAGATGATACAAGTTTGGTGGCTTATTATACTTTTTCTTTCATGATCAATCATATGTACAGTTGCTTATAGTGATTAACATAATTTTAGTTAATTTCAGTAGGATTTCATATGCTTTTAATATGAACAAATTACGAAATTTATAAATAAGTATATTTGCAATTGCAAGTGCGGATTGTCACATACTAGTGTTCATGTCTTGCTTGTGTAATGAGATAACCGGTTATTCACATAAGAGTAGTATACTTTTGAGGTTTTGAAATGCGATGATTAGAGTTCATGTCTTGTTGCTATAAATGGATAATTGGTTATCCACATTGAAGTCCTATATTTTCTGGTTGTATATAGGGGGTGATTGGGGATAGGTGAGCAATTAAGAATAGTGCAGACTGTCACATACAAGTGTCCATGAAATTTGTAAATAAATATATTTACAATTGCAAGTGCAGATTGTCACATAAAAGTGTCTATGTCTTGTTTCTGTAATGAGATAACCGATTATCCACATAAGAGTTATATAATTTTGGGGTTTTGAAATGGGATGATTAGTGTTTATGTCTAGTTCCTGTAATGAGATAACTGGTTATCCATGTAAAATTCCTACAATTTGGAGGTTTTATAAAGGGGGCGATTGACTAATTGGGGATATTTTATCAATTAAGGATCCTACAGATTTTGTTAGGAAGATCCTTGATCTTGATCAAGTGAAGAGAGATCAAAGATATTGTGAAGTTTATGTTGGATGTTAGAATTGTCACGAGTGTAGTACATCGATAATAGAGTATGGATCTAAGTTCAAATTGAAGGGTGATTTGGAGTCTTTTATTAGTATATGGTTTATTACTTTGAGGATTGACTAAAATGACTTTCATGTGTTACGTAAGATGGTTCCTCAATTATATACAATCTCAATGTTTTAAATAGAAGATGAAACAAGTTTGAAACCTTGAGCTTGAATGTATAAAAGTAGGATATAGAGGGAGATTGTTCGTTGAATGATCAAATATAGTGGATTGAAGGTTGTAAAGATGTATGATTGGGAAGTTCTTGTTTGAAAAGCCCCCACACAACGTAATTTTTTGAAACGAGGACCTCGGTAACGTGACATAAAGACTCCTCCTTATTTATATTTAATTCTCCAAGACATAAAATAAAAAATCTTAAGTATAGACAAAAAGAATTTAACTAGGATCTAAGCTAAAATTGAGGGTGATCGAGTCTTTTTTATGAATGTATGAATTTAAGTGTTGACTAAAACGATGTTCTTGTGTGAGTTAAGATGGATTTTCAAGATCTTTTGGGGACAATCTTGGTGTTTTAGCAAAAAAATGAGTATGAGGATTATTGTTTGTTGAATCACCAGATATCACGATTCATGATTAGTGAACTAGGGGATTTTGTTATTATTGAGAATGTCGTAATATAATTTCACATGCAACTATGAGGAACTAGCCTATGATTTGAAGGTTTAAAAGATTCAGAATTTATGATCAAATTGATTGTGCGTTAAGATCACTATGCTAAATAAACATGATTCGAGGGTGGAAAACTAGTAGTGAAATGAAGTACATAAGAGAATTAGTATTTGTTTAAGGCATGGTATGGATTTTTAAAAAGGTGAGATAGATATGTAAATATGCATTTTAATAAGTAACTTGAAGCTAAGGGATTAAGAGAGTAATATAAAATGTTTGAAACTGGTTGTGGATGCATGTTCATGGTCATAATGTTATGTTAAGTCAAATGATAATGACATTAAGGAAAAGTAGATCAAAAGTATTATGTGAATCATGAGTATAGTACTGCTGACTAGGATACTTTTGACTGATTAGTCATAGTAGTACGTAAGGTTACTCTAATTCATTAGATGGGTTAGGTAATAACATACTAAGCCATGATGCTACAAGACAAGACAACTTGGAAGATTAATCTTGATGAAATAAAGGGAAATTAATTATACAAATGAGTATTCTCCAAATGTTAGCAATATTATGGGTGCAATATTCAAATATACAACAAACTTGGATATCTAAGTTGACATCTAATGGTGACGGGAACTTTTTACGAATATATTACTTAGATATTTTTACTTAAACGATGTCCTTGTGTGAGATAAGATGGACTTTAAAGATTTTGTACAAATAATCACAATACTTGGGGATTACAAAAAATATAAAGATCAAATACATGTATGAGGAAACAAGGGCATAATTTGAAGGTATTAGAATTTAGAAATATGACATGATTAGCTTATGGTCTAAAGGTATAACAATCGAAGAAAATTAGAAGGGTGATCGGAGTTAGGATGATGATAATTAAAGATACTAATGTTAAAATGATACATGATGAAACATGGAAGACCATGATGATAAATAGTAGTTGAATGATAGAATAGATGAAATGGGAAAAAGCATGTATTTTTTTTATCTGGTATTGAAAGATATTTGGATGTTCAAGAGAATCATATATTGCTGATGATATAAAGGATTAATTCTCACCCGAGTATGAAATTAAGGATAAGCAATGACGATATGAGTATGCGTTGGATTTAAGCAATGTTACGAGTGCAAGTATATAAAGTACATTTGAAAAGCAACGCGTAAAACTATTGGATTGAGTCACGGGTACCGACTTTATGGATTGACTAAAATATTTTGGGGATTAAGGACATTGCAGATATTAATTCCTTGGATGTTTGATAACAGATAATCCTTAGGGACAAGTTAGAAAATCAAATCTTGATGAAATTAAGGGAAAACTTATGAGTAGACATTGAGTGTTAGCAATGTTATTAGTGTGGTAAGTATCCAAGGATATAATGGACAATCTAAGAAACGATGTGTATGTATTTCGATGTTTTTTTTTTGGAAGAGGTATCCCAGACCACATTGGGCCCAGACATGTATTTCGATGTTTGCGATATTGTGAGTGTTATATAGAAAATAAGGCGACCAATATTGCATCAAATTATTGTTGGCAATCATGAATTTTATTAAATATGCTTTAGATTATTTTGTGACAATATCCAAATAGTCAAGTCATCAAATGGCAATTAGTGGTAATTAAGGATACCACATATTTATTCTTGGGACAAGTAGGAAGATCCTCAATCTTGATGAAATTAAGAGTGTTCAATGATGTCGAAAACTATATGTTGGATGTTAGAATTGAAAGTGTTGACTGATTCAGAATACGAGAATTCAATCTTGTTTCCTTATTTTTAGTTTTAGTTGGTCTTCGAAACTTTCAACTAGTTATTAGTAAGTCACAGGATTGTGGTCCTATTGTTTAGTATTTTTCAGTTTTTGTAATTACTATTTGTCTTGTAATCGTTGGTTTTTAATCAAGTGAAGAAAAGCTATCTTCTTCTTCTTCTTCTTTTTCATTTACAACAGAAATGAGTGTACTACAGTCTACATAGATAACAAAGTGTGGATCTAAGCTTAAACTGAAGGGTGATCTCAATTTTTTTACTTAGGTATGGTTTATTATTTTCGGGATTGACTAAAATGACTTCCTTGAGTATTTAAGATGGATTTTCATGATGTATGTACATAAAGATATAGAGGAGATTTTTAGTTGGATGATCAAAATTAAATGCTATTAATAAAATTTGGAGATTTTATAAAGATCAAATGCAGACATTATAAGGCTATCAGTACCCCAACCCTCCCAACCTAACTGCCACATCAGCTGACACATCGGCTTTTCTCCAACCCTCTCTTAACCCATTCATAACCCTCTGCAACCCTCTACAACCCGTAGACCAACCCTCTCATTTTTTATTATATAAAACACACACTACACACACACGAGACACACACAACACGCCCAAGCTTAGCGGTGTGGTGATGCCGTTGCAGCCCCCAGCCCGCTGATGCCACTCACGGCGTACCCCAAATTTCTGAGTCCGCCGGGTTGGGGTATGAAGCCGTCGTCCAACTCGATTATGCGCTACGCTTGGCCTAACTAGAAGGTTTAAAAGATTGGGATGTTATGATCAAATCGACCAAAATAAACGCATTCAACGATGGACGATTCGTAAGTGGTTGTACTAAATAAAGCAAATAGATGTTTAAGGCTTTCACATTTAAAGGAGACATAGGTATGTGTATATGTATTTGGTTACGAGAGTAATGAAAAATATTAGGAACTAGTTGTATTTAATATATGGTGATGATACCAAAAAGATATACGAATTTGCTAATATATTTAATTAACCGAGACTTAACCTACTCGAGCATTGATCGAAAGATATATGACATAGGTTGGATGTAATAGGCTATAGAAGCATATTCTATACTAATGACACAAAGGGGTAGAGGTTAATGGCAGATTACATGCATGATATTTACGAAAATCAATGATGTTATGAGTTAGCATCGAATGTTAGCACTGTTATGAGTGTAATATATAAAGTTGATGTATTAAGTATGAGATTACAAATATACTCTGCATTTGGGATGTACTATTAAGAACTACACAATGATGCTATGGGATAAGTTGGATGAAATTTGACGGAAGTCAATGACACCAACTGGTATATGTTGGATGTTTGCAATGTTACGAGTGTATTCTCTTAAGATATAAAGAATTTGTAGTTAAGAAAAGAATGAGGGGTGATTAGGAGTCTTCTACTAAATTATTCCTTTGACAAAAATGACGATGGGCCATGTGTGACAATATGGATTTGAATGATTTTAAAGAATAATAAGTAAATGTGAAAGCTAAGATCAGATAAGTGTTCATGATCTGTGAAATTTTTGGAGATTATATTGTGCTTGGTCGATTATTGTCACAAAAGATGAAATGCAATTATGAGGACACTAACAATTATAAAAGATGGATGATTGGGATGTTGAGATCAAATCTTGTCTTTAGTTGTTTCTAAACCTTGTGAGAACAACTACAAACACATGATTATAGCTATGGTGTGACCAGACTTGCATTATTAAGATCATTATACCAAAATCAACGGATTCAAGGATGGAAAACTAGTAGTGAAGCTAAGAGATTACTAGAGCAATGGAATGAGTTGGATGTTCAAGGGTACAAGAGTATGATAGAAATTAGAGGAGTAATGATCTGTTGCGAGGTAGAGATTTTCTGTGAGGTCGATAAAATAGTGATAAAATTAAAGAAAACTAATGACTTTATGAGAGTATGTGTTGGATGTTATGACTGTATATAGTATATAAAATAAGCTGATGGACTCTGGAATTTGAAAAGCAGTGGATGGATGAAAGTACTATATGTAGACTAATTAGTAGTATCTTTAAAATCATATCATCAAATGCATATATGAGAAACCAAGCTCATAATTTGAAGATATTGGAATTATGTGAGTTATTAAAAGACAATTGTGCATTACCGGGAACGTAACAATGTTATTAACAAGACTTTGGGACGATCAAATAAATAATGCATGATTTTCGAAATAATTACGAGGTTTACCTTGTTATGGGGGTAGTTTATGCCAGTAATAAACTTAAAAATATCAAAAAATATCAAAAGAATTATGTATATACTTGGATAGAGTCAATATTTTCAGGTTAAGTAATGGTTTTGGGTAATTTTTGGAAGCAAGCCACAATTTCTTTTCCACAATATAGTTTGTTAGTGTATCTTGATGAGGATCCAATTATGTCACTTAAGGATGCATATGTTGATCCTATAGGATGGATGTAGTCATTTAATTGTATAGTTGTCACGATAGATAGAAAGGTATGATAAACCGAGTCGAGTCAGAAATGGTTATGATATACAGATGTCTAATAGGAAGCTGATGTTGTTTCTTTGATCAAAATTGTTCAGAGGAGGTAGGATACGTTGCATCAAGGGATTATTTATTATAATTGTAATGGTAAACAAAAAATAAAAGTGTAAAGGTTCTTGGGAGTCAAACTTGAGGGTAATTACATGTTGAGTATAAGTTGGCCCATCAATGAAGGATGCCTCTATTGAATTAAGAAATTAGGATTACACAGTAGTTTAGTAAGAATTCATGATAGGGCAACTGAAGGATGCCTCTATTGAATCAAGAAATTAGGATTACACAGTAGTTCAGTAAGAATTCATGATAAGGCAACTGAATGACGGTCAAGTATAAGAAATGGGGACGTTTAAATAGTACCTAGCTTAGTTGTAAAAATTTACAAGGGTGTTCATGACATCAGGTATTGTTTCTTTGTTTTATATTGTTAAGGAACTGTAAGAGCAACGATATTGGATGTTTAAGCACTAACTCAAGTCATTCCCTTTGTTATGGTCAAAATGTGGTCAACTAAGGATGAAAACTTCGTAGTACCACTGAAATGAGTAAGTTGGAGGAGACATAGGATCAAAAGATAAAAATGATGGTAAGATGGTTCATGGGTTCAAGTAAAATATTAAGGGGTCGTTTGTTCACCACAAACTTGAAGAAGTAATTAAAATGATTAGTTTAAGAAGTGTATTACCATGAAACGAAGCATAAGTTAAAAGATTTAGATGCAATACAACAAATCATAAGTTATTTAATTATCTAGAGTTTTACCATATTATGGAGGGGAATATTTGCTTTATGAGGTAGGCATAACCTTTGATTTTAAACATTAAAAGATCATCAATAAGCAATTATTGGCCAGGACCAAATTATGTCAATTTAGGATATGCATGTCTTGAATCTAGGAAAGATGACTAAATTGTACTTCAAGAAGTATGTGTGATTGAGACATAGCATCATAGAGAGAAGGTATGGAATGGTCATGATATGGTGGCATTAGATTTTTTTAATGGTGTGATGGTCATGATATGGTGGCATTAGTATGTGTGATTGAGACAAAAGGTTATTTTGTTAGCATGTATATATATGNGATGCTAAAGGTTATAAGCAGAATCCTAATGTATATTAGTTAAAGAAGAGTATATCTTTAAAAGTTGATGTAATTAAGGAAAACCAATGACAATACGCGTTGGATGTAAGCAATGTTAAGAGCGTAGTATATTAAATAAGTTGATAAGAGCTAAGAACTTGAAAAGAAAAGCTTAGAAATTGTGAATCACGAGTATGCAGTTTCGGATAAACTAGAATACTTTTGGGGACTAGCTAGTCAATTCATCAAATGGTTTTCATTAATGTGTTAATATTTAATCTATGGGACTAGTTGGTAATATGAATACGCGTTGGATGAAAGCAATGTTATAAGCGTAGTATATTTAATAAGCTGATCAGAGCTAAGAACTTGAAAAGCAAAGCTTAGATATTGTGAATCACGAGTATGCGGTTTCAAATAAACTAGAATACTTTTGGGGACTAGTTAGTCAATTCATCAAATGGTCTTCATTGATGTGTTGGTTATATCTAGTCTATGGGACTAGTTGAGGATCCAATCTTCGATGAAATTAAGAGAACTCACTAACACTTATGAGTAGGCATTAAATGTTAGTAATGTTATGAGTATAGCAAATTCACTAAAGATATAATCGACAATTTAGCAAACATGATGAGGATGCTTGGATGTTTGCAAGGTTATGAATGTGGTATATAACGTCTTTGTGTGAGATTTTGCAAGGACAGTCTCAATGTTTTAGAGTAAACAAGTAGGAAATATAAATTTGAATGTAAAAAACAAGATTTAGAGGATATTGTTTATCGAATGCTCAAATAGAGATCTTTAAATGTCCATGATTTAGTGGAATGTGAGATTTTGTTATGCCTGGAATATTTTTAATAATATTTCAAATGCAAATAGGAGTTAGCCTATAGTTTGAAGGCTTAAAAGATAGATGAATGGGAAGTTGTAATCAAAATCAAATATTTGTAGATTATTCGTTATTAACCTTGCGGAGAAGAGGTAAGGACATCTAAAACTCATCAATGGATTACTGTCGAGATGTTTACGCCAAGATCATTATGCCAAAGTAAATGGGTTAAAGAAATGCTTGAAAGGCACTGGTAGTAGTGAACTGAAGTAAATGGATGATGAGAATTAGAAGATGTTTAATCATCAAGGTAATAGTTTTGGGTTATTTTTTGAAGTAGGCAACTATATCTTTCCCATGATTTAGTTCAATTTGATGCTTGATGAGGATCCAATTATGTAAACAAAGATGCATGTAGTGATTTTAGGAAGGATGCTAAACAAGTAATTTACGAAGTAGTCATGATAGAGAGAAAGGTATGAATACTCTCGAGTCTGAAAAGGTTTTGATATGCACATAACATTTAACTCATTGTTTCTTTGATCCAAATAGCGTCAAGGGATTAAGTATTAGATGTATAAAGATAAAAAGAAATTAAAGCATGTTGATAATCACCTATCTAAAGGTTTTTGGCATGTCAAAATTGAGGACATTGACGTGTTGAGCATAAGTTGGCTGGCCAATTAAGGATAGATCTTTTTAATCAAGGAAGAATGATTAAGATCTAGTTCATTAAGAATTCATAATAGAGGGAAATGTATGATAAGCAGTATTTGCTTAAGTATGTGATATATGTTAGGAATTGAATGCTTAAGTAATATATGCCTAGTATGTGATATATCTTAAGAGTTGAAGGTTTAAAGCACAGTGAAGTTTGATGATCAAGGTTTACCGATTACGTCAACGGATTACGTATTAGATGTTTAACGATTACGTCAATGGATTACGTATTAGATGTTTAACGATTAAAGAAAAATAAAAGTCAATTGATGATCACCTATCTAAAGGTTCTTGGCATGTCAAAATTGAGGGTACCGGCGTGTTGAGTATAAGTTGGCTAGCCATTTAAGGATGCATTTTTTAAGTCAAGGAAGACTGATTAAGCAACAATATTAAGAATTCATGATAGAAGGAAATGTATGATAAACAATGTGAAATGGTGACATTTAAGTAGTATTTTCTTAAGTATGTGATATATCTTGGGAGTTGAAGGCTTAAGGTGTGGTGAAGGCTTAAAGTACGGTGAAGTTTAATCATAGGGTAATGGTTATGGGTCATTTTTGAAGTAGGTCGCGACATTTTCCCCAAATTAAGTTCAATTTTATACTTGATGAGGTTCCAATCATGTAATTAAAAAATGCATGTGGTGATTATAGGAGGGATGATCAACCACTAATTTGCGAAGTAGCCAAGATAGAGAGAAAGGTATGATAAACACTCTCGCGTCTGAAAACGTTTTGATATGCACATATTAGAACAAGAAACTAATTATTTCTTTAATCCAAATTGCGTCAAGGCGTGTAGTGATAAAAGAAAAATAAAAGTAAGTTGATCACCTATCTAAGGTTCTTGGCATGTCAAAATTGAGGGCACTGATGTATTGAGTATAAGTTGGATGGCAAATTAAGGATGCATCTTTTTTTCACCTTGTTATGGTCTTATATGGAGGGGAGTGTTTTAAAATTTTAGAGGTCCTAAGTGATTTTTCATTGGGACCAATTATGTCAATTAAGGTTGCATGTGTGAATCTACAAAAGATGACTATATAGTACTTTGGGGATGTATAAGGGCTAAGATGCATATAGTCAAATGGTCGTGTTATGGTGGCATTGAGAAGTTATTGGCTTTAGCCTAACCTTTTCAATTAAATATAGAATAAGCTAGTTATGACATCACGTCATGTCTCCTTGGTGTAAATTTATGGCTTGAGTAAAATGCAATAAGTAGGGGTGTGCAGAAATCAACCGATCCAATTACAACCGACCGATCCAATTACAAACCGAC
>LUCG01170594.1:0-11261 GCA_001633085.1 Carthamus tinctorius
AAGATCCATCGAGATCAATCAAAAAATCGAAAAAAATATATATATATATTTCAAAATCAACCAAAAACTTAATTATATGGTATCATCGTTTGAAAACTAACCTGTATCCATCCCTGATTCCAAGAACCGTCAATGCTAGTTTCATAAAATTTGGCCATATAGCCCCCTATGCTCACCCAAATGTAAGGGTAGAAAGTGAAAGGATTGAGGAGGGATAAAAAATTAATCTTATTGATTCAAAGTCATCAAATAATATTGATTTATAATACCAAATTACCAACATGATAATTGAAGGAAAAAAAATGAAAGAATTATCAACTCTACCCCAAAACACCTTGTCTTCGAATATAATTTGACTTAATTATTAGGGAAACTGATCTAAAAATAAAGTAATTTAAAAGTTTGGTATACCAACCAAGATGGAAAAAAACCTTCGTAACCGTTAATACAAACAAAGGTAAACTTCGTTGCATTACATGCATTTCTTTAAATTTCTTTTGTTTAGTTTCGGTATGTCTCGTGTTTTTAACCATAGTGACGATACCAGCTTTTTTTCAGAAATACAATCACTTGTCGAAAGACCCTAGGATTTGTTTGATACTGATGAAAAACATATCTTACATAAATACTATAGACTGATCAGCTAGAAGATGTACCGATATGGAACTTAAAACAACAGTAATAAAACAAAGAAAACATAACATTTATGGAATTCAACAAGCTATCTACACTCACAGCTATTGTTAAAAAAGAACTCGTTTCATTTTTTTTTGAACCACAGTGGACACAAGCACCCACTAAACCTATATCAACGCCCACAACGAGACTCAAACCCACAACCACAACGAATGGGACACCTTGCCAAACACCAAATGCCGCTAGGCTACAAGTCCTTTGCCTTTGGCAACTCGTTTCATAATACTATTCAAACAAGTTTTTGTATCTTTTTTTTTGGAAAGGTGTCCGGGCCAAAGCCCGACTAATCCACTACAATTTTAGGAGCTAAACATGGCCCCAATTAAATGTCCCCAGGCATGCGCACGGAAAGGCTCGAACTCGGTTAGGACGCTATGAACCTCCCAAGCGATAACCAATCCGCCACAGCACTGGAAGACCAAGTTTTTGTATCTTTATAGATATACTTAATTTTGAAAACACATTTGTTACGTGTTACATAAATATTTAGATGAGGCTAATTACATCCAAAAAAGTTACTAAATGCACCATTTCTCTCTCACACACATCACCATCACAAACTGTTTTTTATATTCCGACATTTTATATTCTCAATGTTAGAATGACCTCGTTTTGACATAAAGTACGGTGCAAATAGCAACTCCCAAATATTTTCCTCCAAATACTATGGTACAATTATGAATCACATGAAAACCCCTATAAATACCCCCTCCCACATTCATTAACAGAATAAAGCCACAAATTAAATAAAAACTCTTCTTCCTTCCCAACTTCCCTCCATCTCCCTCTCTCCCTCTCTCTGTGCAAAATTTTGGATTTTGCGAGGGAGATTGAAGATGACATTGAGGCAAAACAGCAGCTTCCGTGTGTTAATGGCGATTATTAGCATCCTATCGCCATTAATGGAGCTCGGAGCTATCCAAATCGATGCAAAAACAACAACAACGACAACAACACCAACCGGATGCGATTTGTTTCAAGGAAACTGGATTTCAGATCAATCGTATCCACTCTACAACGAATCCACATGTCCTTTCCTTGAAAAGGAGTTCAACTGCGTCAACAATGGCCGTCCTGACCGTTTCTATCTCAAATACCGATGGCAACCTCACGGCTGCCGCTTATCCAGGTAACCTCCTCCTCCTCTCTCTCTCTCTCTCTCTCTCNCTGCTATTTGTATACATTTCTCTTCGATTTCTGTTCAATTTGTGTTCGTTGTGGTATTTGTATATATTTCTGTTCGATTTCTGTTCGTTGTGGTAAATATTTGTATGTGATTTCTGTTCAATTTGTGTTCGTTGTGGTATTTGTATGCGATTTCTGTAGGATTTGTGTGTGATTTGTGGTGTTTGTAGCTGTTTATTGCCGCCATTGGAGGCTGGTTGAGGTAGTAGTGGTGGCTGTTGACGGCGGCCGGTAGTGGTGGTGGTGGTGGCCGGCTGGCCATGGCAGCTAGTAGTAGTGGTGGCTGTTGATGGCGGTTCATTTTTCCCTCCACCAAAGAGGAGGTCCCCCACACTTAAAAATAAATAAATATTGGTGGTGCATCTTAGCTGTCAATCCGTGAAAGGGAATTGGTGTGCACGTTGTGTGTGTGTTTTATTGGATGGAAATTAGATTCCTTTAACCACCACTTAATCATGTGTTAAATTTGTTAATAGGGTTAAAAAGGTAATTTTGATTTGTTTGAAAGTATATAACTGGAATAATTTTGTTTTTTCTTTTATAAAAATAATCATTTTTTATATGGAAATTAAAAGTAAAATGAAACATTTAATGGCACGACCTCGGACGTATACATGTTTTCATCGTATATTCTTAACTGTTTTCTTGTTCCTTATCTGTTTTTCTCTTGTTTTTTGTCTGTCTTGAAAGCCTTTTTTTTGCAAAAATTGTATCTTACGTTTTAACGAATGTGAGAAACATAATGATTCTGATAGCTTTGATTTTTCATTTGCTAAATATGAACTTGTTTTTAAAATATTAAGTGGTATTAATGATATCTATTTGACTTTCTTAGGCTTTTAGTTATGGGCTATTTTGTTGTATTTATGATCTAGGAGGAAATTTAAACTGGTTTAGAACCTTAAATAACTTGGACGTAATTTCTTTTTTATGTTAGAAATATATTTTTCTTGTTATGAAGTGTTAACAACGTCTAAAGAATTGAATCATTTATGCAACCGAGTTGTTACTGAACAAGCAAGTGACCCGACTAATTGTTATCCAATCATTCTTAACCAAATTTGATGGATAATGTCAATCGTGATCCAACCATTATTGGTCCATAATATCATAAATATATTATCGTTAATAATAATTATGACAAAGAAGGTTTTGAAATAGACATGATATAAATCACGAAAAACAGTAAAGCCATCCCCCTATAAGAAAGCACGTCAATATCATAAAAACTGTAATTTGAATTATTGATAGTTTATTAAAAGTCAAATCACTTGAAAATTATTGTTCAACAAAAGAAGAAAAAGAACTTAAAAGAATGAAACCAAAAGGACCCTAAAAGAATCAATAACATCCATAAATGTCTAAAAGAACTTTAAAAAGTAATAGAGTTGTGTAACAAGTATCGTTACCCTTCCAAAAGGAAAAAAAAACGAGTATCATTAGGGTCCCAAATCATGTGTGTAATAGTAACATATGATATGAAAGTAGTTTACACATAGTAAACATTGTTTGATATTATTTTTTGTGAAAAGACTTAAATTCGAATATGTATACTAACAATACCAACAACCTACATAATATATAGGCAAAGGGTAATGTGAGAAACATGAAAATTAGATCTGAACAACTGATCATTTTTAATTTCATACACTCTCATAAATTCATCTGGTGCATCTTGATACATTTTATCTTGATGTATTTCATTCTAATATATATCAACTTCTCATTTAACAGTTGATAACAATTTCTCATGTTTCTCACGTTAATCTCAACTTGTTATCGAAGAATATTCGAACTAACCGTTCAAGAATTTAAACATCATCACATATATAAAAAAATATATACATTTATTTACTATATTCATTATCTACATGTATTATATATTTTTAATATCCTAATATCAATATGAATGACAAAATGTATAGAGTACCACGTTTTTATAACTTTTTAAGATTGATGGAAAATAATTTATAGTGGTTTATAAATTATAAATCTCCACCGACAGAATATTATAAAAGAAATCAAATAAAACAAAACAAGTGAAAATGATTGAGAACATGAAATTGAGGGAGGACATGGATCTCAAATGCGATTGGGGGATGGTTGTCTTTGATTCGCGGATTTATTATAATATATTGCTTTTCCAACTCTTAAAATATTTAATATAAAATAGAATAATGGTTGGTAAAAAATATGATATTATTTTAGTAATTAGATAAAATGATATATATTTAAATATTATGTATTTAGAAATAGTGATATGGTAATAAATAAATAGTCCGACAAAAAGGGTTATTGTGAGGAAGGAAACAACTAAAAAGGCATGGCACAGTCTACGAGGTGAAGGTGTCACGGAGAGGATGTTTTGTTTTCCTCGGTTCTCCGCTCTTTCACTCCCTCCCAAAAATAAATACTTGAAATAAAATATTGAAGTTAAAATATTTGAAATGAGAGAAACTAATTTGTTTAATCATTTAAAAATATTATTAGACGATCTTATCCGTAGATTCTCAACCCAATTAACTTAATTGGCACTTCAGCTCTACATCAGCTTTCCACTATCTTACCCAAACCAACTCAATCCATCCACAATGGTAGACTCTCAACCCAATTTAAATAATTAATAAAAAAAGAAAGAAAAGGAAAAGAAGAGAGAGAAAGAAGAGAGAAGGGAGAAAGGGGGTGGGGTGGGGTGGTGGGTGTCATTGGCAAGGGGGAGCCGAGTGGCTTCAACCCAATCTACACGCGGCGGTATAGCCGAACTACCCAATGAACCTGTTGCCAAGCCGATGGCACCCCGATGGCCGGTTGCGGATGGTCTTAATGCTTCGTAATCATTTTCTTTTCAAAACCTTTAAAATAGTCAAGTTCTTTCCAGAATGAACTCTATTTAAGACCACTTTTCGACGAACTCTGCTATTAGCGAATGTGTTATTCAGTCTGAATAATATAACATTTAGGCTATGTTTGGCAAACTAGCTAATAAGCTAGCTTATGAACAAATTATGTTTGACAAAAACTAGCTTATGAACAAATTATGTTTGACAAAAACTAGCTTATGAGTATGTAAAATGACCAAAAAGAGTATCTTTGAAATTAATAATTAATATTAATAATGGTATAGTTGGAAAAAGCTACAAAAAGCTCCCAAAAAGCTACTCAAAGTAGCGTTTCAAAAAGCTAACTTATTGTAAATGTTTGGATGAACTAGCTTATTAGCTATATTATTCAGTCTGAATAATACATGATTTTTCAAACTGAGTATGTCATGTGACACGTTCTCGGCTATACTCACGTTTACAATAAAAGATAGTTTTTATTTGAACCTGATCCTATGTATCTGTATGTGTGTGTGTATGTTTTAAAAGAAAAAAAAAAGCAAGATTCAATTGGTTTATTTGTTTCAATAGAGAGGGGGATTAGTTAGGGACCAGGGTTGACATAGAGGCTAGTGGGGCATGAGAGTTGAGGATAAAGGTTCAATGAAGTGTTCATTTATTTTTTGTTTAAAATAAAATATGATGTTTGGTGTATATGAAATTTAATTTAATAACATAAATTTAAACGTATATTAATGCTATGAACCACCCGGAAATGTAGAGATTTAGATTTGAAAACTAACCAAAAAAACATTGTTTTTACTTCAAAATAAATTTATTAAACCTTTTAGAACACAAAATATCGTATGACAAGTCAAATATATGTGCTAAAAATATACTAGTTAGATGGAAATTTCTACAGGAACAATGTCAAAATAAAGAAACATGAAAATGATCAAATCGTATGTGATTTTTTCCTTGAAATCCTATGTAATTACAACACGATCAAAACAAAGGTGTATAGGCCACTCAAGTTGCACGAATCACACGTGAGTAAGTTATTATTTTGTTTTCTTATTTGTTTATTGTTCTCGTTAGAAGCTGATCATATTCACTCAATCATTATTTTACATTATATAATATTCTTTACTTTCAAATAAAGATATTATTAATTCATCTAACCGAATAATTTATTTTTATAAAATTTGATATAATACAACTATAAAACTAGAGACTATTATAAGCATTAGTTTTGTTAATTATAAAAATAATTAAAGTTATAATTTCATTAGTTAAGAGTTTGTTGTTGTGGGCACAAGAAAGATTGTCTTTAGTGTTAAGTTTCTTAATATAAAGAAAAGATAGGTACAAGCAATCAATATAGAATTGAAGGTCTTTTGTCTTAATCTCCTTTTTGAACCTAAATTTGATGTGATTTATGAAACAACTTGCATGTAAATGGGTCCATTTTACAACTTACATAGAAAAAGATAGCTTTTTGTTTTTCGAACAAATGGTATTACTTTTGATTTGTGGAACCGATTTGAGCATCCTTGTATTTATGGGATATAAAGTAAAACAACAACTTAACCCGTCCATTAAAAAAAGAAAATAGATTTGTGAATGCCTTATAAGAATAAAAATGTTGATGACCAATAACTTAGCACACCATGTTTTAACCTGTTGTTTTAGATTTGGAGAATTACAATAAAATAGAGCAGATTAATCTATGTGTTTAATTGTTTTTATGGCGTTGTTCTTTTTTAAACTGTTGTTTAAAGTTGATGTCAATAGTGAATAAAAGTGATCTTCTTTAAAGGGTGAATGTTTAGGACGTTAATCACCGCATTTTGTAATGTGGGTCCCTTGTGATTGTTGTTAGAGAATAAGCCAACTTATATTTAACTCGAAATCATCATATTAGCTATATTCAATATGATTACGTCAATTGTCTTAAATTTCCAATAAGATCATGATAGCCTTACATCTTATTGTAAAAATTAGAAAACAATATTATTTAACAATATATATTATATTATGATACACACTTAAATTTATGTTAACATAATAACGTATAAGAAATCCCAACTTTTCATAATTTTTGTCTTGTGATGGATGATAAATAAAACCATTAATCCGTTATTAACCTAAATTAATGTATTTTCTTTCTTGTAATAGATTTGATGGTCGAAACTTCTTAGAAAAACTAAGAGGAAAAACAATAATGTTTGTAGGAGATTCGCTTAGCCGAAATCAATGGTTGTCGATGTTGTGTATATTACATTCGTCTGTACCAACTGCAAACTATGCGGCCAATATCTCCGTGATTTTGGATATGACCACTTACACCTTCACGGTACGTCTCTCGATCTCACATTTTATTTTGTTGTTTTTTTCTTCGAATTTTTATTTGATCATGAAATGAAAAATTCTTCTAATAATATTTGTGTATAATTGTAGGATTATGGGGTGAAAGTGATATATCATCACAATTTATATCTAGTGGATATTGTGAAGAGGAGATTTGGGAGGGTCTTGAATTTGGATAGCTTGACAGCTGGCAAGCTGTGGTTGGATGTTGATTACCTTGTGTTCAACACGTGGCACTGGTGGAACCGTAGAGGAGCCAGCCAACCGTAAGCTCCCATTCCCATCTTTTATTAATATATAAAATAAATACAAAAATTCCCAAAAAATATAACAAGTTTTTCTTAATGTATAATGGTGAACTAAAATCGACAATTTAATATATTAACAATTTTAATTTGTTTTTGAGACACCATCAATTTATAAGTTTAACAAACCAAAGTAGAAAATTTTAAAAGGTTGTTATATTAATTGATTGATCTGATTAAATGATTATTTTGATTTACTGCTACACATAATAGTATTTAAAAGTCGAAGAAGTAAATTAATTAGAGAAGTAATTGGAAAAAAAAAACTTCTTACTATTACCATTTGCAGAGATTTGTGATTCCTTACTAATAACATCGATTAACTTGTGGATTTAGATTCGATTATATACAAGACGGAAGTCGTATATACAAAGACATGGATAGAGTAGTTGCTTTCGGAAAGGCTGTTACCACATGGGGTAAATGGGTCGATGCGCATATCATTCCAAATAAAACGCAAGTGTTTTTTCAAGGGATATCGCCTTCACATTACAAGTAAGTTTCTTTTATTTTTTACATACGCATGTATATGGACGCACAATCATTTGGAGACTCAATAAATCATTCAAATTTAACCGTGTGTTTAAAACTTTGAAACCACAGTGGCACCGACTGGGGAGACCCCAAGGCAAAATCCTGCTCCGGCCAGAAAATCCCTCTTTTGAGCTCCACCTATCCCGGAGTTTCACCACCGGCACTGTCAGTCCTCAAGAACGCACTTAAAACCATCAAGAAGCGGGTGGCTTTGCTTGATATAACCACCCTTTCTCTGTTACGGAAAGACGGCCATCCGTCGGCTTACGGGTTAGGGCCGGTTGATTGCAGCCACTGGTGTCTCGCCGGAGTTCCAGATACGTGGAACATTTTACTTTACAATCTTATGTTTTAAGAAGAAAGAAAGAAGAAGAAATCATAATTCAATTATTGGATTTATATATAGAAAATAAAAGTGATATACCATAAATACCACTATACTAGGGGTTTGGGAATTACTTGAGTTTGAGGGGTGGGGGGCATTATTGTAATTCTAAGCAATAGATATACCGGCCATAGAAATAAATGGCATATATTCCATTCTTTTTCAATTCTTGATCTCAAAGAAATGAAAATTCATACTTTTTATTTCCGCCTTTGGTAGCTTTTTTTCTGTTTTTTCTTTTATTTTCTTTATGCTATATGATATCAATAAAAAAATATGATTTTGTCATTAATATTATCATTACTATTTTAACACTTTGAAATTCAAAGTTTCATCCTACAGCCATTTGTAACAAAATATAAATTTAATCTAACAATGTATATTAATTAACAATAATAAATAATAGATAATAAGAGTATAGATATGAATAATTGTACATTAGCTTATGTTTATATTCAAATGTTAAACAATAAACCTATAACATGTACATTGTTTTTTGGATAAGGTTCATCTAGGCTTTGCCTAAACTACATCCTTGGCAATATAGAACTGAAACTGAAAATTCGGCCGTCTGAAACTAAGTCTGGCCACAAGATGTGCACGAGGAGATTCGAACCTGGGGTGAATGGGATACCATCCACATTCCCCACAAGCCTTACCGCTACGCCACAAGCCTTGTGGTTATGTACATTGTTTTTGTAACTAATATATAGTAAAGTGTAATAATGTACAGTTCATTGATTGTTTCAAAGGATTTTACATTGACATCATTACTCCGCACGTTATTTTTAGAATTTTACTAAATATCTAAATATCTTAGATTAAATTACAGATTCAATCCTTACGGATGCTGATTCTATAGGTTTGGTTCTTAGACTTCCTTTCTTACTAAGAGTCTTGCTGAATGCACTTTTGGTTGGATTTGCTTCTTTGTTCTAACAATCGTGTACTAGATCGCTAAAGTCGAGGGTACGATTTTTGTTTTACAGTTTTTCCGTATTTTAACTTTTTTTAGTTTATATAGGGGCCAAAACATATATATAAAGATTGGGGATCAAAACTTATATATCTTCCTTCTTCGTCGGTCCTTTAACCTATTTTCCTGCAAAACTCCTTCATCAACACTAGTGGGACACCCCCTCCTCCTTTCTAGCACCACCATCATCCTTGCCTAACCACTAGCACCTTCTACCCACCAATGACACGGTTACCCTCACTTCCTCTTGCCACTGACCCTATCATTTTGACCCAAACTCCCTCCTAGTTGGCCCCTACATTCCCTCGTTGATGACCATCTCCGTCGACCCTACACACACATACACACATAGATAGAGAAGATCAAACTCGAGGGTAAGGGTACAAATTTTAGTGAAGAGGAGTTGTAGAAAGTTTGTGGAGTAAAGTGGTTATGATCCTCATGTGAGAGAGGGCAGTGGTGGTTATGTATGGATAACCGTGGTGTGTGTGTGCATGTGTAAGGGGGTGGAGATGTTGGTAGGTGATAGATGGAGTGGCTTAACTCAAGTGAGAAGAATCAAGTCGTCTGGTCAGAAGGCACGATGTCGAAGATTTGTGATGATGGAATGATGTTCATGGGAATCAATCAGTAAGAAAAGTTCTTTTAAATTTCTATGACACGTATCACTTTTTTTTGGTGTTGCTATCTACATCCCTTTACGCTCATGTATTTTCAAATCCCCTCTACTCCTTAACTCTCATCCTCACTCACATACACCTATTCATATCCCTATTGTATCAATAGAAACCCCCTTCTTGAGCGATGATTAAAAAGGAAAGCAAGACAAAAAACTAACACTTAATTCTAAAATGAACGTAATATGAAGAAAAAAAATATACACAAATGCCCTCAAGGTTAACACCGGAAAGAGACGAACGACAGGGCTGCGGATTAAATCCAACAAAAGTTCCACGAGCCATTATTTGCAATAAATGAAGTGTAAGGACCAAATCCAATAAACCAACATACCACGTAGAACAAATCCGTATTTTATTCAAACTTTCTATATTAAAATACCATGTCACCAATCCATGCCAACAACCAACGCCATGTCATTTCCATGCTATCAAGTAAAACTGTATGGAAAAAGAAAGTCAAAAACCACGTCAGCAGCAGTCAACAGATAAATGAAACTTTAGAGTTATTTTATGATTACTTTTAAAACTTGGTAAAATAAAACTCCACCAAACTTCTTTACCATTATAAACTTATACGCATGTTTTTTTTAAAGGGTGTCTCAGTCAAAGTCCGACTAATTTCCGGTAATTTTGGATGCTAAACATGACCTCACTTAAATGTTTTCAGGCATGCGTACGGGAAGGCTCAAACTTAGTTAGGGCGCTGTAAACCCCTCGAGCGATAACCAATCCGCCACAGCACTAGAAGACAACTTATACGCATGTTCAACTTATAACAAAACAATAATTTATAGATCACATTTTTTTTGAAAGGGTATCCAAGATTTTGCCTCGACTAATTCCAGCAAGGTTCACCAACAGCTAAAGCATGCTACTCTGAGTTAATTCTCAGTTGCCTCAATTTGAAAGCGTCTGGATTCGAACTTGAGGTAGAAGCATTAACAACAACAACCCACTTCTCATACCCACATTTATTATTATCATCATACATAAAAAATTAAAGGGTTTAGTATCCTTAAATGTCTCCAAGTTGTCACATTTTGCTATTGTGTGTATTGTACTTGAAAAACTACCATTTAATACATCAAAGTTTCAAAACATACTATTTTATGTATGACCTGCTATCAAAGGTTATCGGCCGGTCACCCTCTCTCCGGTGACTTTTCCGGCCATCCGGTCATCTTCTCCGGCGACTCTCCGGCGATCTCAACCATTTTCTCCGGCCATAGATATGTGTGTGTGTCTCCGGTGGCGGAGTCGCCCATCTCCGCCACCCACCACCGCCAACATCTCCCTCTCCGCCACCCACCA
>LUCG01170688.1:0-14056 GCA_001633085.1 Carthamus tinctorius
CTTTTTCTTTTATTTTTTTAATTAATTATTTAGAGTGGTATGAAATTGATACGGGTAAGGATGGAATGGTATGTTAGTGGTAAGGTAGTGGTAAAGCTGATGTGGCGCTGAGGTGGCAGCTGGTATGAGTGGTACGAAAAGGATGGCCTTAGGACTAATTGGTTAGAGTTTATTTAATACCATTAGTTTATTTCTTATTGCTATTTTTGTTTATTGTTAGAATAGAGTTTATTATTAATCGATGCTTAATCATTACTTTTATCTTTTGTTAATTGTTAGGGTTATGATCTATTACTTGATACTAACTATTATATATTAGTTACTTGTTTGTTATTTCAGTACAAAAACAATTTTTTTAAAATACCAATATCCGGAATCCATATCAGTGGTTATAATTCTTGTAATATCCTTCACTAGCTCTACTTATTTGATGCCTAAAAAGGTTCATTTAAATGATCTCTCTTTGGATCCATCCGAAACAGAAAAGAAAAGGGTAATGACATATCACCATAAGCAAAATACTCAAAACTACCTTGCCAACTACATGACTGTGATCTTAACTCCGACCCCATCAACAAAATTTATGGATCCACCTCTAGTTGCAACATAAACTTATACATCATAAACCATGCTAGCAAAAACTTGATATTTGTTTCGGATCAAGTAGGACTCCATAATTATGTTACAAACAATATTATTGGAGTATATATGATTGACAAATAACGAAATAGTATACTAGCATGTTATCTACTTCAAAAATTTTGTCTTATACTGGTGGTTACAATCTGCAAAAAAAAGTACATAATAAAATAAAATAATCAGACTATCGGTCAACGGGCCTTGGCCCGACCAGTGGCTGATAAAATCGTACTCGGAGTTTGGACTATGCCATCTGCCTATCAGCCAGCATAAATTGGCCCTATCCAATCCGGGTTTTATTTATCTTTCTTCCTTTCATACATATTTCATGGGTTATGGATCAAATTCTTTCTCAATTGGGTTTTGAAGATTATAAATATTACTAATTTCATGAAAATATACACCATAAGGATAAACGATAAATAAAATACTACGCAATAAAAATAAAACGAGAATTCAGAAAACTGTTAAACACATCGAAAGATTAGAAATCTATTAATATTTTTTTTTTCCAAACTTATATGAATACATTTTTTCTTTAACAACAAGAAAAGGATATACTAGAAGAGCTTCATCAAGCCATCACTCCAAGCCGGTCCAAAAACATGTATATATATACATTTTTTTAATAATAGTTTTAAAAATATTATAAGGAACCAAGTCCATGTGGGGCTACTCCTTTTGCATAAGAGATGAATTGACCATGTAGCATACATCAATGTAGTCTCAACTCTATCTTTCTATCTCTTCTAATTCTAATGTGTCACATCAACTTTAGTTTTCATATTAATAAAATATTAGTTTCTTGTTTAATTAAACAAAAGAAAATAAAGAAAACTATCAAAATGGTCCACCTTTATGATTTACAAGATTTGCAACTCTTTGCAAGTAACCTTTTCTAGGTGCAATGCTACCTCACTTGCAAAAAGTGTTTCCAATGAATCTTTCCTAGGTGCAATGCTACCTCACTTGCAAAAAGTGTTTCCAATGAATTTTTCCTAGGTGGCAATGCTACCTCACTTGCAAAAAGTGATTGCAAGCTTAGTGTGAATGGCCTATACCTTATAAGGTCAGCTCAGCTAGCAACAAAAAGCGATCAGATTCATTTTTTTTGTTATGTCCGTAAAAAATTGATCTAAAATATACGGATGTAGTAATGAAGATAACCGTTCCATGAACCACTGTAGATGCTCTAACTATCCAACCGTCCAAAAAGTGGGTAGGACTCTTTCTTGTGTAGCAGACCTGACCCTGATCTGATCTACGTGGTCCTTCTCGAATGAATACGATCTCTGGCCCTGCCTAGTCAAAAAGTGGGGGCTGCACACACTGGGTAGAGCTCAATTTCAAGCATATGAATCATTTGGTAAAGCTAGGGCTTGATGGGGGAGCTCATTCATCAGAACCATGACACGTGTCCAACGTGTATTAATGGAATTGTAGATAAAGAAAAAGACAAAATTGACGGTGGACCAGCTAAACATACATGATATTGATTTTTACTGTACTTGATGGATTCTTATAATTCCTCGACAACGTACACAATTAACCGCAACCTCTCCACCTGCCCCTAAAGAATCCCACACACAAACAAATTTGCATATGCCTTTCTATGGAAACCTTTATGTTAACCTTTTTATTCCTTTATACCATTTCTTTTTTCATTTTCTTTTGATTCATCCATTCACATTATATGTTTATATCCATAAATAATTATGAATCATATTTCCACAATTAGAAGAAATTCGCAGTTAGGTAGCGTTTTAGTAGGGGTGAGCATGGAACTGGTTACCGTACTGAAATACATGAACCATGTTCGGGAGCGGTATGGTACCGGTTCGGTATCGGGATTTGGGACTCGTTGGAGCCCTTAGCGTTTAGTACACAGACATGATTGAATAGGATTAAGGATTGGACGGGACAATATAGTAGGATTGGACCGGACAAAACAAATGTTTGTCTGGTGTTTGGTACGACTATGACTAGGTGGCGATCAGGCGTGGAGGTATAGGTGGCCAAGGCCAATGGTGGTTACAGGTGGCGGCAGCAGTCACCAGTAGTGGTGGTGACTACTAAAACAAAGACCATATTATGTTATATGTCAAACAATGGTTAATTAGGGGGAAATTGGCCACGGTGACCAAACTCAACCACCTTAACCTTCTTGGTCTTTTACCCATTTTCTACCCAATTTTTGCAAAATACCCACTAAGTCCGCCAAAATGGGTTCGTTTTTAACGAACCCAGCTAAAAAAAAGGACGAACTCGTAAAAGAAAAAAATAACTGACTTGGGTCGGTTTTTAGCGGACATGTGTCCGTTTTTTAGTTGATTTGACCATTTGACTCATTGTTTATTGTCTTTTAGCTAGGTCCATTAAACAGACCCTATTTAGCGGACTTGGTGGAGTATTTTGCAAAAGCTGGGGAGAAAATGGGTAGAAGACCAACAAGGGGGTTAGGTTTGGTAACTAGGGCCAATTTCTAGTTAATTAGTAATATTTTACGTTATGTCTTATTTTTGTCCCATGTTGTTCCACCTATTTTGGTGGAACAAGAAAAAACAATTTTGTCTCATATTGTCCCACCTTGTTCCAGTTCTTGTCTCTGTCCCATGTCGCACCAAACGTGGGACAACGAATTCTTGTTATGTCTCATGTCACACCAAATGTGGGACAGTGAGTTCTGTCCCATCCTATCCTATCCTATCCCATGTACCAAACGTATATAGGCGTGTTTTCCTAAATTCCTGGCGAGTAAATCGATCTAGATGTCGAACATTAAAACTTCTTGATTGATCATTGACACTTTTGTTGCTAAAATATACTGAAAAAAGGTGAATTCTAATTCGCCGAGAACATATGAGTATATAGTGAAGGTGGGGAAAGAAAAGAAAGTACCTTTATTCTTGATTTGCAAGGTATTCTTTTGCAGCCAATGAGACTTTGACATGATAACTCCCAGATATAGGAAAAAAAAGGACTGATTGAAACAACTTTGAATATGGAAGTGAATCTCCTTTAGCTCTTTCTGATTAAGCCACCCCAGCCCCTCCTATACAGTTTTTGTGTCTATAAAAGGGATCTTGCACATTATATCATTTACTAAATAAGAAGTGGTGTTTTCAGCTGAATCAAACCCCAATTATGTCACTTGTAGTAGGGAGGGTGATAGGAGATGTCGTCGATCAATTCACGCCAAGTGTCATGATGAACGTAACCTACAATTCCCAGAACACGGTCTTTAATGGTCACGAGCTGATGCCTAATCTCGTGATTTCTAAACCTCATGTTCATATTGGTGGCGTGGATATGAGATCTTCGTATACTGTTGTAAATCTCTTTCTCTAGTTATACACATTGAATATGTACATATATATGGATAATTGTAGATATATGCGTGTATTGACTTATATATCTATTTTAACGTGAAGATCTTGACCGACCCAGATGCTCCAAGTCCAAGTGAACCTTACTTAAGAGAACATCTCCATTGGTGAGCATCAATCGACTCTTCGATCTCATCTTTTCTTTTTGTACTTCAGGGAATTGGTTAGTTTTTATATGATATGTAATTTGCTACAAGTATTAGTTATTCTAATAAAAGAATTTTTATAAACTATGTTTCAGGATCGTCACAGACATTCCTGGTACAACTGATTCTACTTTTGGTACGTAGAATTTCATCCTCTTGACAATAAAATTCTTCTCTATGCATTCATACCATGCATGGACTAATGTTGACTAATTCAAACTTAAAAATTAACATATGCTGCAGGGGCGGATTCAAGGCTTGTGTTATGGTATCCTGTGAAACAACAATAAATTTAGGATTAAGTGTCTTTTAGGATGAAACATAAACATAAAAACTTCAGAGGTTGACATTAAGTTCTGTTATTAGATTAACTGCTATAACGATATTTATTCTGTCAATTTATGGTTAGCTTGTTTAGATTTGGGGATAACTCTTTAGGGTTAATTGTTTAGATTTGCGGATAACTCTTTATGATCAACTTGTTTAAATTGGGGTTGATTCTTTAGAGTTGATTTCTTTAGATTTGGGGCTAACTAACTCTTTAGGTTCAATTTGTTTAGGGTTAATTTGCTTATATTGATGTTAATTTAAGACTTAAGGGTCTGTTTGTTAGAAGCTTAATGAGCTGAATGGGACTCACGACTTATTCGATAGCTATACATGACTGTTTGGTTACTTGATAGTGGCTTATGATATAGGAAGTGGCTTATTCAATAAGCTTTTAGGGGATAACTTTATGCAGAAAGCCAAGTTTTTTCCAAGCCTGCCCCTTCCGATTAAAAAACACGCTCTTTCCATCTATGAGAAACTCTCCCAAACAAAAATGTTCCCAATCTATACAGACAAATTAAACCACACAAACAACTTCATCCATACCGGGCTTGATGGAAAACCAACAATACAGCCCCTAACTATTTATGTTTAGTAACAATACCCAACAGAAAGGGTAAATGATTTAGAGAATAATCTGTCAAATTCTAATGACTAAAATTTATCTCACTTCAAATTTTCTATTTTAGTAACTAAAATAGATTTTTAACACACATGAAGTTGACATGTTTTAAAGTATGTTTCTTGAAGTATATATTTTTCGAACGAAATGATACATATTTAAATAAAAATTATAGACGATATACTTGTAATATGTCTTTTAAAAATATATTTTGCAAAACATAAATTTAAAAACAAAGTATTTTGTTCTTGATATGCGATACTTATTTTATTTAATAATTAATTTTTACTTATTTCTACCATGTTAAATATTTTGTAATACCACTAACAAGAAATTCTGGATCTGATATGTTGAATTATACTTAAATTACTGACATAACAGGAAGGGAGATTGTGAGCTATGAAAAACCAAAGCCTGTGATAGGAATCCACCGATATGTATTCTTATTGTTTAAGCAAAGAGCTAGGCAAACAGTGAGGCCGCCTGTTTCCAGAGATCATTTCAACACCCGGATTTTCTCTCAAGAAAACGAGTTAGGGTTACCAGTTGCTGCTGTCTACTTCAATGCTCAAAGACAAAATGCCGCTCGTAGAAGATAACTCTATACTCTATGTTGACTCTAAATAAAACAATAAAACCTTTAATTTACAGTTTCCATAATGCGTTGACTTATGGGTTGTATTTAGTTTCATATATTAAGTGTATTTGTGATATACAAGTTTAATAAGGAAATCGATGATGTTGTTCTAATTGCCTAAACGATGTTCTTTTTGGAAATATGTACCATACAGCTTTTTTTGATTAATTATAGGCACAATACGACCATCATTTGGGGTCCACAACACCATAAAGTGCTACACATAGATCATATACTGAATTACTGATCCATCACCAAATCTATGCATTCGACCTTATAATCTAAGACTATACTTCAGTGCTGCTTATTCTTTCTCTAAAGACGGATTAAAGGGACAAGCCCTTGTTATTTCAAGAATTTTTAAGGTCATACACCTTCCATTGGACAATGAATGTCAGTCCAATCAAGGTACAAAGAGGATCATTACCCTTCTGAGGAGGCGAAACCGGGATTCGGCATAAAAGGCAGAGTTGAATGGATAAGTATAAAGCTACTAAGCTAGGCTTGTAGTCAAAGGCTTTGGTGTCAATTACAATGAGGCTTTGCACCAATGGCACGATGATAAACAATTAAGATGCTCTTGTCATTAGCATCAACAAAAGGGGAGGGATTTTCATCAACCAGATGTGAAAAGTGTGTTTTTCATTGAAATTTACACAAAGATGTGTAGTTGAGCAACTTCAAGGGTTTGCACAAACTCAGCGGCGTGCTATACGACCTAAAGCAAGCACCAGTGGCATTGTACAGCAAAATTGAAGGTTGCTTCACGAGAGAAGGATTTTTTAGGTGTGGGTCTCAACATACACTCTTTCTCAAAACAGAATTGTTAGTTTATACGTTGATGATTTATTTTTACTGGTAACGATGCATGAAGTATTTCCACTGTGTTGAAGTAGCCAAAACTCAAATAACCTAGACTAAATCAAACCCGGTGTCTCCTAAAGTTGTTGAGCAGCCTAATGAATGCTGCAATTACCAGAGGCTTCATCATTATGTTTGCTACTTGCTCCTTTTTTCCTTAGTTAACAAGTCCAAGAATTCCTTCCATTGTAAAATAAAATCCCTCAAAAAGTGAAATCTGGTGTCTATATGCTTGCTCCCTCCATGAATCACATGATGTTTTGACAAATTAATTGTCATTTTTAGGAGTTAGTGAATGTTGCCATACTGGCTTTCCCATACAGCCATTTGTTTGCTTAATAAGATATTGAACTTCCTCCATATCACTCTGTGTTGTTACTTCAGATCATAACACTATACACTACCAAGTAATTCCTACGAAATACATCTTAAGATCTCTAATTCGGTGAATCAATTTTGGAATTGGAACGACAATGATTCAAAATTTGAACTAAATGGCTCCATTTCCAATTCTATTCTTAAGAACACCATCTAAAATTCGATATTACTAAAATAATCTTCGATTGATCCAACAAACGCAAAGTGAGGTACAGATCAAAAACGAAATTGTGAAGATCGTGTTAATAGCATGCATCGCAGACTGAAAAGTGATTGAATAAATGGATATGAAATCAAGTTACTTACCTGATTACACTAATCAGCATCTCCAAGCAACAGAGCCGCTTACTGTCTACAATTTAGGAAGAGATGCTGTAGCAACTGCTAAAAACAAACGAAAATCGATCGGAATTCAACAATTAGGGATTAGGCGAAAACTCAATAAGACAGCAAGAGTTGGAGAAAGCAATTGTGCGCCGTTGTGCCCTTTTAGCGGTGGTGAAGTGAAGAGGATAGCAAACTACTAACATCATAGCTTCAGCAAAATCGCCGTCTCCGGCGGTCCGGCCACCGGCATCTCCTCCCAAACGCCAAGCACCTAAAGCTTTACCCTTTTACGGTTTCTGGAGGGAAACCGGGATCTTAGAGGGTGTTTGGGATTGCTCTTAGAAAGTAGTGTTTGTTGACTTTTTCGCTTTTTAAAAAGCCAATAAGTTAAAAATATTGTTTGGCAATCTGAGAAGCACTTTTCAAAAGTGCTTTTGGAGTAAGNAGAAAATGTGGCCTTTTGATTTTGGCTTTTGCCTTTTAACTTTTCTCTCTCACATAACCCTACTTTTTAACCCAAACACTTTTTAACTTATTGACTTATTGACTTTTACCATCACAAAATCTAATCCAAACACTTTTTAAAAACTCATTTTCCCACCATCATAAGTCAATAAACGCTTTTGACCAAAAGCACTTTTGCACCTCAAAAAGCAATCACAAACACCCTCTTAATTATGGGGAGGGGGTAACTTACAAATCCGGTCGGACCGGTCAAATATATTTCCTGTTAGAGATGAGCAAAAGGATCGGGTCGGACCTTAACCGGATCTTAGAAACCGCTAAAACAATAACCTCGGTAACCGGTTTAGGGTCAGGTACGGCCTTGAGTGAAAAAAGATTAACCGGTCTATACGTAAATAACTTGGTTATTAGTAACGTGGTTTAGGAAGAACTTGTTTTTTTGTAACATATAAACTAAATTTATTTCATAAATCTAAAGTCAAAGCTATAAATTAAATTTATTTTGCAAAACTAAATTATAAACAAATTTATTTTATAAACTAAATTTGTTTAAAACCACAAAAACTAAATTATATAAAACAAATATAATAAAAAAAGAATTTATTATGATTTCGATAACTTTCGTGTAGGAATTTATGATAACGATATTGCAAGAACTATGAACGTTGTTTTTTTTGCGTTTTGAAACTTGGTGCCTAAATACAAGCTCAAACTACTTATTTATATGAATCCCATAGCATAAAACACTAAAAAAGGGCTCTATTCTTGAAAAAACGGGCATATGACCATTAAAAAAAGAAAAAAAAACCTGCTATGATTTTGAATTTTTTGAAAATTGCAAAAATGCTACCCGGTAGGGCCTTAACCGACCTTTGGATTGGACCCAGCCATTTGTCCCCGGTTAAAACCGGGATCTCGAAACCTCCAAAAACCGTAACTGGTCCCTAACCATCGGGCCTTTGACGGGCCGGTCATAACCGGTCTTCGGTCGATCGCGATCCTAAACTGGGCCTTTTGCCCATCTCTATTCCCAGTTTGCATGCTCAATGGATGAGTTAAGAATCATGATAATTATATTTGAACCGTTGATCATTTTTAATCTTGTGTACTCTTTTGAATTACGTTTTTATAAAGTAATTGGTCTGGTGCATCTTATCCTAATGTGGCGCATCCCGATGTGCATTCACTTCTCATCCAACAATTGATAAACTTTTTAATAGAACCCAAAGCTTAATCTATAAATTAATGCTTGTTGTTAAACTTTTAAACCATATTATTTCCTACTAGATAAAATTCTTAAAACCAACATTAATGGCTAAAAAAATCATTCACAACCACTGATGAAGAAGGGAAGGGTTCCTTGAAAAGTTAAAGATTAGTAGTCATTTTTATGAGTCAAATGGATTTGGTCTTATACATACGCAAGGAAGATGATCAAACAAGAAAGAAAAAGTGGAGTCATAGGAGATGAAAGTCTCATGTACGTGTTTGGATGATAGTAAGAAGCGAGGAATCCTCTTTTCAACTTTAACTCTTCCAGTGCAGTTGTTGTTTCTCTTTATATTACCTTGAAAGTAGTTGCTTCAACTTAAGCCACTCGAATTTTCGATGTTCCTTTAGGTTTCTCATCAAAAAATGACATCTTCTTTTGGCATGATATTTTTAAAAATAAAAATCAATACTAATAGTTCATATACGAGAAATTCTTGTTGTAAATATCCTATTGCTTGTTTTGGTTTACGTATAGTCTTATCTTAGTTCATTCAAATGTATAAGTTACTCATAGACTAGTATTGTCTTATACTATTTAAGTCTTTTTTACCTATAAATTTCCAATATATAAATTCATCATTAACGAACGCACCTTTATAGTTGTTAGATTTAAACAACTTACAACAACAACAATATACTTTTCCTACATGTGTTGAATGAGCTAGTTGTGTTCCGTCAATTGCACCTCTATTCTTTAAATTTATACTATAACAACAACACAAAACATGTCTAAGTGTTATATAAAGGAAACATGATATTTGATTTCTCAATAGATCCATTTCAACTACAATGGTTGGATTTCAGTGAAAAATTCAGGTTAACGTGAGAAAGTGTGAGATGTGGTTATTAATCGTTGGATGAGAAGTTGATGCACATTATGATGAGATTCACCGAGATAAGATGAACATGATCAATTCCATTATACACAGCTATTCATGGGAATGAGATTAAAAGTGATCAACGGTCTTTATCTACTTCTCACGTTCACCTTAACCTTTTACATATCCCTCATCCCATTTCCATTAAAGCTAAGCCAAAACACTCTTCTCTTAAGTCCTTTCCTTTTTCAACGAAGGAAAAAAGTTCTCTTTTCTTATCCCTGTTAATTTGCTTTATGTATCTTTTATTGAACTCACATAATAACTAAGACCCTTCAAATAATGTTTGAGCACACGTCCACATCAAACAAACTACCTTATATCAAAGTCGGTCTAGAAAAAATTCTCGCCAAATTCAAATAAGAGAATGCTTCCCTTCAACCATCAAAAGAAAGGTTATAGGAAGGGTTTGTTGTTTATAACTAATTTTAATTTTATATTGTAATTAACATTTTTAGTTTATAACCACCAAGGTGTGCGTAGTGGTAAGTTTCTAAAGGGTGGTAGCTCCCACCCGGATTCAAATCCATGCGTGCACAATTGGTGGCCACTGAGTATTAATCCCAAGGAAGCATGTTTAGCTATCGGTAAAAATTATCAAGGATGTAGTAAAGCCCAGATGAACCTTATAAAAAAAACATTTTTAGTTTATGCTTTATTACAATAATCATTTTACCCCTATTTGGCAAAAATCCAAAAACTTATGGAAAGAACAGGCTACAAAATCGTAAATACTAAACTAGAAGGGCTAGAAACGCCCACTTTATTTCCTTGAGGACGATATATGGCATATTCGAAACACTTACTTATACTATCCCCAACCCGATGATGCTATATAAAAACCAATCTGAATTAGGGTTTCTAGGGTTTTATTCTATCGCAGACAAGAACAGTTGCAGCGGCCGCCATGGTTCTCAAGTATGATTCCTTCTATCCTCTTGCTTTGATTCACCTTAATCGTTCGCCAATTCTATTTGCAAGTTATGGATGTTTGGTTTATTGATTTGTTCATGGAGGAAATCGGCCGATCTGGTTGGCTATTTTCCTAAAAAAATTCACAAATTAGGTCATTAACATGGTAATATGATCATATATTGTAGTAATGTTTTCAAACTATCGTAGTTGAACAAGATCTGCTTTAATTTATAGCTTGAAAAAGGATCGTATTGGAGCATGTAAGGGTTTTTGTGTTTTAGGGTTATTTCCCGGATTTTCACGACTTCGATTTCATGTTCACATGGCTGAAATTGACTTTTGATCATTGTTAAGTTGTATATGAGTATTTCTGCTTTTACAAAGCGTTACATTAAGTTGCTGAATGGTAAGGAATCTCGATCGGTTGACCATACTAATCTGTTGTTGTATCAATAGGCCAAAAAGGGTTTTCTTTCACACAATCTTGCCGATTTGCATTGAATTATATCGGATATGATAACAATAAGTTGTCTTTTAATTATGATTTCAGTATTGAGTGCTGTTAGAATCATTCTCTCGGGGGTTTCAGGTTAATTTAGATTTTAACCTTTTCTT
The DNA here is from genome assembly GCA_001633085.1 of Carthamus tinctorius. Lineage (NCBI taxonomy): Eukaryota > Viridiplantae > Streptophyta > Magnoliopsida > Asterales > Asteraceae > Carthamus > Carthamus tinctorius. The sequence goes on from LUCG01170688.1 coordinate 11,472, forward strand.
CTTGGTAACGGTAGGACTGAGCTTTGCCGATTCAGTGGCCAGAAGATTTATCCTGGCAAGGGTATTAGGTTCATTCGATCTGACTCTCAGGTATATAATTAGATGGAAAAGATATCTTTTGGTTTGGGTTGTTTACTTTAGCAAATGTTAGAAATTCAACTCATTTTTTTTTTATCAATTTAGGTCTTTTTGTTTGCAAATTCCAAATGCAAGAGGTATTTCCACAATAAGCTGAAGCCCTCAAAGCTAACATGGACTGCCATGTACCGAAAGCAACACAAGAAGGTGAGCAAACATCATTAATTGGCAGGTTGCTTGTTGTATTTCTTTCTTGTATTTATTGGTTGATCGTATCCTTGATGATATCATTGATTATCTTGTTCTTGATACATAACAGGACATTGCTCAAGAAGCAGTAAGGAAGAGGCGTCGTGCCACCAAGAAGCCTTACTCTAGGGCTATTGTTGGAGCCACTTTGGAAGTTATTCAGAAGAAAAGAAGCGAAAAACCTGAAGTTCGTGATGCTGCTAGGGAGGCAGCTCTTCGGTATGATAGACTTTTCGATCACAAGTTCATATTGGTCATTTAGTAGTTAAGGAAATAATCAAGAAAACCATGTTGTCTAAAATGCAGTGAAATCAAGAAAACCATAACTATCCATGTTATTGTTATTTAAATTGCAGTGAAATCAAGAAAACCATAACTAACCATGTTATCTAATATGCAGTGAAATCAAGGAAAGAATCAAGAAGACCAAGGATGAGAAGAAAGCCAAGAAAGCTGAGGTAGTATCCAAACAAAAGACCCAAGGCAAGGGTGGCAATGTTGCTAAAGGAGGTAAGGGACCAAAGCTTGGGGGCGGTGGTGGAAAACGTTGAAGTTCCATTTCCGTTTTCTGCTCTTAGGCTTAAGCCGCTAGTAAAACTTTTGAATATTTTGTACCCATGATGTTGATTCCCTTGAGGCATACCTTCCATTTAGATGTTTGTTACCTTTCAGAATTTCAAATATGAAAGACTTTTTACTTACAATTGTTTTCCATTTTGATCCAATCTTTTAGATTGAGATGTGTATGAAGTTTAGTACAATTGTTTAGAGTGCTCGGTAGAAGAAACAGACCTTATTTTTTAAGATTGTTTGTTTGAGTGCGTTTGATACGTGGGATATGATAGAACAGAATAAAAAATTTGGTTTATGTTTGCTGCCACATTAGACCGAGACAGAACAGAAGTGAGGACTTAACAAGAAGAAGATCATGGTAAAAATGTTAAACTACTCATGTCTAGTTAAAAACATTACATTATTGTTCAGTTCAGTCTCGTCTGATTCTATCTTCCTACCAATTGCACCTGCATGACAGAGCACAAGGTTTTTTAATCGAGTCTTGTGGATAAAATTGCTTGTGTATGGGTTAATCCGTCTGAATGGGTTGGGATGATTTTTGTTTGAAAGGGTGTTTTCATAGATGGAAAAAGTGCTTCTTTTTTTTTAATTGGGAGGGGCATGTTTAGAAAAAAACATTGTATAAAGCTCTTCCTTAGAAGCTTATTGAATAAGCCATATTCCATTTGATTAAGATTCGAGAAAATAATTTTTATAGCCATTTCAGTAAATCCTTTTAACCTCCTGTCTATTTTCTCCCAAAAATTTACGTCATACGGTATACCCACGGAGCCGCTATCCGGCGACCATGGATATTGGATAGGGGCTCATCAAAAGCAAGGGTCAAAGAAACTTAAAATATTTGTTAGCGGCTCATCCATGGAGATAGCGGCTATTTAGAAACTTAAATTTCTAAATCATGTATGTATATGTATATCTAACCATGGATAGCGGCTCATCCAACCACGGATAGCGGCTCATCAAAACCATTGCTTTTAGTTAGCGGCTCCTTTATTACAAATAGCGGCTCATAAATTAGCGGCACCCCTTAGAATCTCGCCGGGGTTGTGTTTTGGCCGGATAGCGGTCGTTAGAGGCCGATAACGGCTCGGTTTTGGCCGGATAGCGGTCGTTAGAGGCCGATAGCGGCTCGGTTTTGGCCGGATAGCGGTCGTTAGAGGCCGATAGCGGCTCAGTGGGTATAACGTGAATTTTTTTGGGAGAAAATAATTGTTTTAGCCATCTGAGAAATTCCAATTTATCACCTACCCATTCTCTCCCAAAGATGACCGAAATACCCACCGGTCCCCTATCCGGCGGCCGCTAATAGCCGCTTCTATGTTTTTCCGGCGAAATGGATAGCGGCAATCATGTCTAGGAAGAAGGGCGGCAACCATGACAAGGGGAGCGGCAATGTGTGTATGTCAAGCGGCAACCATGTTAGGAAGAAGAAGAAGGCGCGGCAACCATAGACAAAGGGGCGGCAATTGTGTCGTCGGAGCGGCAACCATAGACAAAGGAAGAAGAAGAAGGGTCGCCGGAAAAACATAGGAGCCGCTATTNGGAGCGGCTGCCGGACGCCAGTAGCGGTCGCCGGATAGGGGACCGGTGGGTATTTTGGTCATTTTCTGGAGAGAATGAGTAGGAGATAAATTGGAATTTCTCAAACAGTCATGTATAAGGGCGCCGACGTATGTGGTCGT
>LUCG01170748.1:0-11552 GCA_001633085.1 Carthamus tinctorius
GTTAGGGGTGTTCAAAAAAACCGAAAACCCGAACCGAACCGCATGATCCGAAATCGAGAAAACCAATATCCGAACAACCCGTGACCCGAAAAACCCGAAAATAAGGGTACCCGCTAAGTCGCGGGTCTGGTTCGGTTCACAAAATTTACTACCCGTGGGTACCCGCCCTGCCCCGTATATATTTAGTTTATTAAAAAAAATATTTATTAATACTTCATAATAAAAAAATTACTAATCTTAAAAAAAATCACCATCACATGCCATGTTTTCTTCATTCACCCATGCTCTTATTTTCATTTTCTAATAATTTTTAGTGTTAATTGTTTTAGTTTTGTCACAAAATAACTTCATTTTTCTAGTATATATTTTGTATACATCAAAACATTCGGCAAAATGAGGGTACCCGTGAACCGAACCGTGGGTATCCGCTCATTTTCGGTTCATTTCGGCATGGGTACCCGTCCCGCGCGGTTCGGTTTCGGATAGTAAAATTAGGTACCCTTCCCGTACATGTGGTTCGCAAAAATTTCACTACCCGCCCCGCCCCGCCCCGTGAACACCTCTAGTGGTGGTGGCTGTGGTGGTGGTGGTTTACCGGTGGTTTACGGGCTATTTCTTGTTGCAATGGTATTATGTGTATAGTCAAAAAGAGTTCAATGGTATATTGAGTACAAAAATTAGTTCAATGATAATATGTATACAAATGGAATAGTTACCCAAATAAGTCATAAACCCCATTTTTAAATATTTTTATTACAAAAGTAACATCAAATCGTTTATGATCCATCAACCCATTTATCATTTAAACCATTGACCCATTTACGATATGTCAACTCGTGTATGACTCACAAACCCTTATAGTTAGACAGGCTACGCATATAGTACGAGTTAAGGTTGGTCAATGCGACATGATTAATTATATGGGTTATGTCCAAAATAAGCTCTTCTGGTCTGTCAATTCGTAACCCACCAACCCGAACATGATACAATTGATACCCTCTAAGGGGGCGTTTGATTCGCGAAATTTGATGGAATTCGATGGAATTGCAATGATCAATTCCATTGACCAAATTCCATGGTCCTGTTTTGTTTACGGAATGTTAATTAAGGAATCCTTCGTATTCCTTCGACCATGGATTTCATCATTCCATAGGATAACCCATGGAATTCATTGGAATCTTCCCTCCCCCTCTCGTTTTCTCTATTTATGGCTTTCTCATATTTATCTATTGCTCTCTTGTTCCAGATTCTTTTACGGTTCGGTTCGGTTTTTAATTTTTATATTAATTAAATAAGCAAATTATATAGGGTTTACTTTACGAAGTGTATCCAACTTGTTGTCACGAAAAATTGTGCTATGTACTGTACTTCCATTTTTACCATTTGGCGTATCAGAAGTTTAAGAAATGGTCATTCTATGTATCCAACTTTATCAAAACCTACCATTTAATGTATCCAGCTTTGTCACGAAAGTGTATCAAACTTGTCACAAAATACATTAAAATGGTAGGTTTTGATATGCCAAATGATAAAAATTGAAGTACAGTACATACAATAATTTTTCGTGACAACTTGGATACACTTTTGTGAAGTAAAACTAATTATATATATATATATATAGAGAGAGAGAGAGAGAGAGAGAAGTTCAAATGTGAACTCATTTTTCGCTGTAAACGTGAGGACCAACAAAATCGCGCCACATGACAATGTGAATTGGTGCCTAAACTTTATTCAGACCGAATAAAGCTTTATTCATTCACTCTGGATATTCATGTGTTTATTTAGACTGAATACAAGCTTTATTCAGTCTGAATAAAGCATGAATATTCAGACTAAATATTGCCACGTGCCGCGATACTAGTGGTCCTCACGTTCACAATAAAAAATGAGTTCACATTTGAACTTGACCCTATATATAATTAAATCATCAAATTATATATAAAATAAAATCAATATAATTTAAAGCGGTTCGGTTTGGTTCGGTCTTTGTGAAAACGGAGTATGTTCGGTTCAGTTTTTTCCACTCGAGATGGAAACCAAAACCGAAATCGAATCGTTTTTGGTTTTTGGTTTTTGGTTCGGTTCGTTTTTTTCCGGTCGAGATGAAAACCAAAACCAAAATTGAACCGATTTCGGTTTTCGGCTCGGTTCGATTTGTTTTTTCTGGTCGAGATGGAAACCAAAAATGATATCAAATTGATTTTGGTTTTTGGCCCGGCTCGGTTTTTTCTGGTTGAGATGAAAACCGAACCGTTTTCGATTTTCGGGTCGATTGGTTTTTTTGGTTTCAGTTCGCTTTGGTTTTTGTTTGCCTTAGTTTTTACAATTTAATTTTAATTCCATCAACCAAACACGACCAAAATGTGTGGTCAGATTCCAATTCCAATTCCTTCAAAATGAGATTAGTTGATGAATCCGAATTCCATCAAATTTAATTCCAGGAACCAAACTCCCCCTAATTTTCATAATCATCGTAAGGTAATCTTACATCCAAATCAAATTTTTCGACATTTTTATTCATTTTAATATTTTATATATATGGTAAGACTTTGAATGCAATTCAATTGCACGAATAGATTCCTTTGTGCCAAAATAATAATAATAAAAAGAACACATGGGCATAATCGTCAAAAGAAAAAAAGAAAGTGAAAGAGGGAAAATCAAATAGATTTGAATTAATACGAAAACCCTAAAATACCCGGATCGATCTTACAGTGGCACGAGAATCACGGGTATTTATACATTCAAGAAAATCCAGACCCTTCTTTCAAACAGTCGATTCGTATCACAAATTTTTAATCTTTAAATTTCAAAAACCAATCTTCTTTTCGAAATTCTTGTGTGTGTTTTCATGAGGTGAAGTTAGCAGCAAATTGGGTTTTCTTTTTCTTCATCTCACACAGGTAAATTTCTCTACCATTTTGAGCTTTTTCTACTGTATTCACTCCATTTTATGTGCATTAGAATGTTTTTGAACTAGCAACTGCTGGTTTTAAGGTGCAAATGTTCACGAATTTAGGGAAATTTTAGGGTTTTGTTTGACTTTACTTCCAAGATCTTCGATACCCACGAGGAAATGAACATTTGGGGATTAATTGCTTCATTAACCATTACCTGCCTCTTTTGATAAGTTAGAATTAGTGAATTCACTTGTTTAAAGATTGTGAAGATTTCAGTCAATTCACTTTGAGTTGATTGGATTTTTGGATTTCTTTGGGTTTGTATTTCTAATTTTTAGTTATTATTACCAAGTGAAGTTGAGAATTAAAAGGGTTTTGAACAATTGAAGTTTATGTGTTCTTGATTGATCTTGATGTGGGATTTATAGGTCAAGCACCTGAGGTAGATCCAGTGAGCAAAATGTTCATAGTTTCTGTCATTTAAAGTGCTACATTTAGATAAAGGGATGTTTTATTTTTCTTTATTTTTCATGGCTAATAATGAATGTATCTACTTGTATATGATCCTTCTATGTACACCAATCAGATTTTTTTTTTGCCTAATAGTAGTTGCCAGTGTTGCACTATGTGTTCTTGTGACCAAAATAGCAAGATGGTTTCCTTTATTCAGTTTCTATCCCACTTTTTCTTTTTACAATTTTTTCCAAAATAGCCAAGATCTTGCAAGTTTTTCCATTTTTGTAACTTGTGAAATGTACATTTTATATTAAAATATGATTCTGGTGGGCCATTTTGCAAGCAGACACACCTATGTTGCAAGTCGGCCCCACCAAAATCAAATTTGATTCAGAAAAAGTACATTTTGCAAGTTGAAGAATAACCAACAGCGATTTGTTTCTTTTCCAGTTTGCCAAATGGGACGAAATCTGAGCCCTATCCTTAGGCGACAACTCGAAAATCTTGATAAAGATGCCGATAGTAGAAAATCAGCGATGAAAGCATTAAAATCATACGTCAAAGATTTGGATTCAAAGGCCATTCCGCTATTTCTAGCTCAAGTTTCCGAGACCAAAGAAACTGGATTGACATCTGGTGAATACACAATCTCCCTTTACGAAGTCCTTGCCCGTGTTCATGGCACGAAAATCGTACCCCAAATCGACAACATCATGTCCACCATCATCAAGACTTTAACGTCTAGCGTAGCCTCTTTTGCCCTTCACCAGGCTTGCTCAAAGGTGGTCCCTGCCATTGCCAGATACGGGATTGACCCCACCACTCCTGAAAACAAAAAAACACAAATCATCCACTCTCTTTGTAAACCTCTTTCGGACTCTCTTTTAGCCAGTCAAGAGAGTTTGTCTTCTGGGGCCGCCCTTTGTTTGAAGGCTCTTGTGGACTCTGATAACTGGCGGTTTGCTTCGAGCGAGATGGTCAACAAGGTGTGTCAAAGGGTTGCCGCGGCTTTGGAAAAGCCGATGCAGACGAATTCCCATATGGGATTAGTTATGTCTTTAGCTGAACATAACAGTTTGGTTGTTGAAGCGTATGCGAGGTTGTTGATTTGGTCCGGCATCATGATCTTGAACACCGGGGTTTCAGAGGGTAACGCTCAGAAACGGTTGGAAGCCATTCAGATGATCAATTTTCTCATGAAGTGTTTGGATTACAAGTGTATAATGTCGGAACTTAGGTTCGTGATCGAAGAAATGGAGAAGTGTCAGAGTGATCAAATGGCGTATGTGAAAGGTGCTGCCTTTGAAGCGTCGGAAACGGCAAAGAGAATCTTGACGGAAAAGGGTTCGAAGTATGAGCAAAGAAACTGGAAAAGGGTTGATGGAGATCAATCTTCTTTCACCGGATCGCCAGAATCACGATCGATGGGTTCGTTCGGTGGGGGAACTTTTGTGAACGATTCACCGTTTTCGATCGGGTTTCTTGATTCCGGCAGAAGTGTTAACCGAAAGCAGTGGAGGAATGGAAATGGTGTGGTGGATGTGTCGTTGAAAGATGGGTTGTTTTCTGGTGGGATGTCGACTCCGAGAAGCGTTATTGAGAACTCCGAACGTAACGGTTTTTCCGAGGATTATGCAGATGGGTTTTCAGGATTTTTGCAGAAAGGTTCGACAAATGGTGGTTCGAGAAGTGCTACTCCTAGTCCTCAGGTGAATTTTAATCATCTTTACATTTTTGTTTCAAATCTTGATCAATCCCCTCTTTCTTATGCTTCTATAATTTGTTTCAGAAATGTCGATCTTATATCAATCCTGACAACATCAAGATTTTCACAACTCCAAGAAAGCTTGTCAAGTCTCTTCAAGCTCCAAACTCCGATTTCTCAGAGAAACAGAGTCAAAGATTTGGAATCCCTGCTTCAAGCAAACATGATTCGAACCCCACATCAAATCAAGGTGAAAGCGGTCTCACGAGTGATGATCACAAAAATGAAGCAGATCGGTGTACCTCAGAATCGGTGTCTTCAACTGAAGAACTTTGCCAAGAGCTTGTTCTTGAAACCAAAGCAAAAGCTCAGTTTTTTGGTTTCAGATTTCTTTCAGGTCTTATTGTTTTAGTTTCGATCATGGTTTGTTTCTTGTTGGTAGGAGTTTCAGATGAGGATTGTAATCTCGTTCCTACCTGATTCCGCTCTTTTGTTGTATCATGGTCGAAAGTTGAAGTTCTGAACGTTGATGATGTATCATTGTAAGAGGGATTAAAAGGATGTTGTAGCTTGATTTCAGGTGTTACTTGCTTACAAATAGATGATGATGCTTACCAAATTTCTTTTCATATAAGCAGTCATTCATTAATGAATTGCTTGTTTCAGTACGATTTCACAGTAGTTTTCTGTATGCTATCTTCTTGTTGGTTAAAGGTCGATACAATTTGAAAAAATGCATCAGCTCAAGAAAATTCCTGGGTCTACCACTGAAGATGATATCTCTTGCGAGGAAGTGTTTACTTTGTAAGAATTTGGTAACTAACCCTAGGTGGTGTTTGGTTTTAAGATTGTGAGCATGCAACAAACACTTGATGCAACTTTTGCATGCTCTGTGATCTGCTAACCAAATTAAAATCACACACAACAGAGTCTTGCAAGTTTCAAATATGAACATAGCAAGTTTCGTGAACACTTGCTTTCAAAGAAAAACCTTCTGGAAGCTTTGGATAACAAGCGAACAAAGAAAGAAAACAACGTTAACACTCCCGAAGCCGGGATGGTTCATGTGCAGAGAACATGTTAAACAATGGGAATTTTGGCTCTAAAGGCCTCCCGTTGGATTATTCGACTAGCTTCTTCATTCATGTTTGTTTGTTAGGCTTCCCAACCTCTAAGAACGGTAGCTCTAGCAACACGGTTGACTCCCAACGTAAACGCTCCCATACGTAAATCACAGTTGTGAGTACTACACATCTCCTTCACATCTTTGAAACCTTGTCCAATGTATTTCTTTAGCTCCTTGTTCACTTTTGCCTCATCCCACATAAACCCTTGAATGTTCTACATCATTCAACACAAAATATTCAATATTCAATGTAACCAAACCGAACCCAGTATATGTATATCCCACTTGAAGTAGACCAACTGTTTTCGTGAAAACCAAAACATTCGAGAAAGTGATCCATGCAAAAAGCATAGTGATTCAAGTTTTAAGTAAGATGAATGAATTCTTACCTGAACCCATTCAAAGTAACTAACTGTTACCCCTCCTGAATTTGCAAATATGTCGGGGAGGATAACGACGCCTTTCTTTGATAGGATCTGTCGAGAATCAGACATAAAAATGTGAACTAATTAATAACATTCTATCAACATAGTTGTTATTAGTATTTAGTAAGGATGCTTCAAGTAACAAGTTACAAAATACTAACCTCATCGGCTTCAGGATCAGTAGGATGGTTAGCTGCTTCGATGATGAATTTGGCTTTGATCTCATTCGCATTTTCCCTTTAATCAAATATAATGAGAAAAGTTATCATCAAATGTAAATGGCGAAAGAAAAAGAAAAGGGTAAAGATTGTTTCTTGAAGTTTTGCAAAAACGAGGATTGTTTTTAGCAAAAATTCGAATATGATGATTTGAAAATAACCTGTTGATTACACCTCCAAGGGCAGCTGGGATGAGGATGTCACAATCTTCAACCAAAATAGAATTAGCATCTATGGAATTTGCCCCACCAAAACCTTTAACTCCTTTATGTTCTTTGACATGTTTAAGTAGGTTTGGGATGTCAAGCCCATTGTTATCCTTTATTGCTCCTGATATATCACTCACTGCAACAACTATTCCACCAGCTTCATGAATAAGTTGAGCAGCCCATGAACCAACATTTCCAAAACCCTGAGATACGATAATTACAAAAACAAACGGTCTTATTGGTTCAGTTTTCTGACTTCCGTACCCCCTCTCATCAATAACAAGTGAAATAAGACTTCATGCTTCAATACCTCTTAAAAAACAAACAACATCTAAGATTCATGAAATGACAAACAAACCATCTTGGTGGAAGTATATCTAAATGATTGAGACACTCTGTGTTTATTACAAACAGGGCCTTTTAAGCCTTTCCGAAAAGGAAAGATGATTAGTTTGATGCACTCTTAGTTATAATTTGCATTCATACAAGTGCACCTTATAATACGAAATAGACACGTACCTGTATAACAAATCGTTGGCCTGCAACAGTCTTTCCGTAATCATTAAGAAGGGCTTCTGTTGCAAAGAGTACCCCCCTTCCAGTAGCAGCATCTCTACCCAACGATCCACCAAGATCCTGAATTCAAAAATACATCCGTTAAAACTATAAACAAACACAAATTGATAGTAACATGTGTGTAAATGAAGAAAAGGTCAAAATGCGGATAAAAAGGCAGGTTTAAGATTCAAGCTTACAATAGGTTTTCCTGTAACAACAGCCGGCGAGTATCCATGAAATTTGGAATATTCATCTAATATCCATGCCATTGTCTGTTCAAACGCAACAACCCTAAGTCATTTTGTAGTGCATAACTGTAACAACCCATCCCACATGGATAGAAAAGTAGATTGAGTTCCTTATGAGCTCAAAAGTTGTAGGTTATCAATAACTTTCACCATGCTTTTAAGTTAAATCAGAGGGTATTGGGCCAGCCAGCTATTGGGCTATCGGATATTACTATGATATAATGTCAAAGTACAATACTTATAAGGGCTAAACTTCAAATGAACAAACCTGGGGATTGGTTCCCATATCAGGTGCTGGAACGTCGGTGTGGATTCCAATCAGATCGTGTATCTTTTGTGTGAAAACTCTAGTAAGTCGTTCGAGCTCAGATATGCTTAATTCTCCAGGATTACATCCTATCCCTCCTTTCGCTCCACCATATGGTATATTCGCTACTGCTGTCTTCCATGTCATTAGTTGTGCTAAAGCGTTCACCTCATCTGGGTCAACCTACTCTCATCCAACATATTTCATAGGGTTAAGCCGTATCGACCTTTAATGAATACAAATTATATTAACAATCATAGATTTCGTGTTTTTTAAATACATATAACATCCCAAAACAAGGTTTACTTTCAGATGAGTGTTCAACATTTGTAACCATTGTACTCGGCTTTAAATTTCAAGAAAACCATTGTACCTGCAGAAATTCTGCAAGTAAAACTATAAAACTTCGACATTGATACCCATTTTACTTGATTTTAACTTTCAAAATGGTTGCAGAAATGCTCATTTTCCCATAGTGGTATCTTGGGATATCTTCAACTACAATGGTGTTTTTGAAAGCTAAATCAGGTACGGTGGTTAAAAATGTTGATTGATCAACTCGAGAGCATAAAAAACACACCTCTGGATGGTATCTGATTCCTCCTTTCATTGGTCCACGAGCATTATCATGTTGAATCCTGAAGCCAACATAAGATACCAAAGTACCATCATCCTTTGGTATTGTACACTCAACCTGCGATCGTGTTTTAAAGCATCATAAGCAACATACCAACTTTACTCAGACTTTACATGAAGAAAACCAAACAATTATTCTCACAAAAAATATGAACTTTTTCAGATAAAAATAAACACAGATTGCATTCTTAGAACTGATATTTAGAGTTGAGTGGATATCTTGAAATAACCTCAAAACTCTCCAAGATCAAATTGTATGAATAAAATCAGGGCATGCTAAAAAAGATCACCTTGATTTCCCTGAATGGAATGAGCAGACTTTTTTCAAGTTTCGAGTCTAAGCCCAGCAGACGTGCTGCCAGCTTAAAATTTCGGTTTGTTGCAGCTAAAGCGTTCATGCTTGTTTACCAAATACCCTGACTAAACAAAATGTTAGATGAAACAATCTTTCAGAAAACCAAGAGATGTAAGATGAAAATTGAAAGCCAGCAGGCAACACTTATATATAAGAAAGAGGTGGTTCATTTACCCTTTTTTTCTGGATCCATGTTCCCATAATGTATTCAAAATTAATCCAGTTATAAGAAGCCAATTAGCCTTTTAATACTAATATAAAAATAACAATTTGTTTATAAACATCTATGATAATTTAAATAATTGATCGATTATGATATACAAACGAGAATCATCTTCAACAAGCCGCGTATGGATCTAGTCAACCCAGCTGACCCACACCAGCAGCCATCACTATCCTTTTAGGTCTTAACAACTCATATGGATAAGCATGGTGACAGTGTTTGAAGACCCAACGAGTCAAGATCAGGGTACAAACTACAAACTAAACCTTCACCAGATGGATCTGATTATATGCATTAGAAATTGTACCTTGTGCAGTGACAGTTGTACCAAATTTATGCATATTTGGTGAGATTGAAGAACATAAAAAAAAAACGTGTTTTAGAATTTAGGAAGCCAATTAGAACACCATGATTACCAAAAAGCAGAAAAATAGGAGGTCAAATAGTCCAATTCCAATCCATGATCCGGTCCGAATGATCACCGGAGCTAAAACCCCCAATTGACTTTGCAGAGACGAATAAGAAAACCCTACCCAAAAAAGCTACGAACAACCATATCTGCCGTTTACTTAAATCAGCTACAGTTTCTTCTAAATTAGGTAACATGAATACGATCGATTAACAAACTCAAACTAAAAGAGGAAAAATCAAAATCAAAATCAAAATCAAAATCTCAAGGTGAATTTGGATTCGATTTCATGCTTACCAGATAACAAGTGGAGATCCCTGGACTGAAAACAAACACCAGAGAAAGAGCTCCAAGTCTGTTGTTCACTTCGACCTCACTTCACTGATATATATATACAAAGAGGAGTGGAATGCCATTTAAGAAAGAGAAGTTGAAAATTAAAGAATCCAAATGAAAAAAAGCAATCGGAATCAAGTTGGTGACGAACAATTACCTGAAAAGATGAAACAGGAGAATCTGTAAGTTTGAAGAAGTATGAGGAGGAGGAGAAGAATAAGCTACTCAGCTTCCACCACTGATTCTGATTCTGAATCAGCACTACTACTACTACTACACTAGACACAGTTGCTAGTTTTGAACAATTAAGGATTGCAGAAAATATAAATACAAGAGAGAAAAGTCCTCCTGAAACAGACAATTTGTATGTTAGTCTTAACCTTATATGTATATGAAATGAAATCTTTCTTACACAATAAACGATGTAAGAAATCACAGACCATAACTAACATCACACCTTTTACGGCTTTCGGTTTTTAACAGTAATATCCTTTCCCGATAAAAACATCACTGCTGTTTACCAAAATAATGTTTTATCTAAGACAGGTACTTACTAGTAAATTTAACTCTATCACTTACGCCATGAGTACTATACCTCTAACCTCACCCCCACTTTAACCTCCTACCCATTTACTCTTCCTCTTAGCAGCTCGTACCCATGAAAGTCCGTTACCCGGTGAGATAAAACGGACCTACCACTAAAAGACAAACTACCATTGTTGACCTAGGTCCGTTTTGATGGACCTAGATCCGTTATAGGTCCGTTATAAGTTCGTTAAAGTGGACCTGACGCAAAAGAACAAAAAAAAAATGTGGATTTTTTTTTTTTACTTTCTTTGACCTAGGGGAGTTTAACTCCTTTAACTCCCCTTTAACTCCCAAAGATGTTTAACTCCTTTAACTCCACTTTAACTCCCAAAGGAGTTTAACTCCCATTTAACTCCCAAAGGAGTTTAACTCCTTTAACTCTCCTTTAATTCCCAAATAAGTTTTAACTTCTTTAACTCCCCTTAAACTCCCAAAGGAGTTTAACTCCCCTAGGTCAAAGAAAGTCAAAAAAACCCACATTTTTTTTGTTCTTTTGCATCAGGTCCACTTTAACGGACCTAGGTCCGTTAAGACGGACCTAGGTCAACAGGACCCGGTCAACAATGGTATTTTTTTGTCTTTTAGTGATAGGTCCGCTATAACTCACTTGTTAACGAACTTTCATGGGTATGGGCTGCTAAGAGGGAGAGTAAATGGATATAAGGTTAAAGTGGGGATGAGGTTATGAGTATAGAGGCCAATTCCCCCATGAGTACCATTGTAAGTAGAGCCCAAAACCCAAATCTCCAACATCAGCCACATCAGCTTTTCATTATATTACCCAAAAACCACTATCCAACTTCTAGCACTACACCATTTGGGCTCAACCCAATTCATACCCCTTTTCATTTCA
>LUCG01170785.1:0-12038 GCA_001633085.1 Carthamus tinctorius
GACCATCGTTGACCCATTTTTACGAGATGTCCATTAGGATGTTGCCACGTGTTCGAGTCCGTGTCTCCGTGATCGAAGAGTCAAGATTGACCGAGTCCGTGAGCCATTGGAAAATTTCTTACAATTTTGGCCCAAATCACGGATCATGGAGTTAGGATCACGGATTCGGTGACTAATTTGGTAAAGTTGGGAGAGAAATGACTAGGATGTTAATTTTATAGGGTATTTAGGCTACTTTGGCCAAATCAATTATGGACAGAAAATAGCCAACTACCTACTATGGAAGGAGTTCATATGTGCTGAATGAATCACACCATATCCGCAATACGACCTGCCTTTCTTACTTCATCATCATCAAAGACCTCAATTCAGATCCATTTCACTTGTACAATCTCCCAAACCCAAACAGATCTGGGAGAAAAAGAGTGTTTTTGTGTATCCATCCATCCATCCATCCATCCATCAAAGGGAAGGGAAGGGTAGGATAGAGAGGGTAGTTCCAATCAATCAATCAATCATCTATTAATGTTGCCTTTCTCTTTCTCTCTCTAGCTTGTAATTCCAAGTATAGTTAGAGAGGGAGAGAGGATGAGTCAGTTGTTCGAATACTTCGTGGTGTGTGGAATTGGACCCGAGATTCGTACCCTGGATGGTGAAAAAGGGTTTCATGGTACAGGGGTTTTCTATCTGGCTTCTCTACTTGATCAGTACCCTCCTCCTACTCACACGCTCTATCCTCCTCCCCCGCCCCAGCTTCCCACTGTAAGTTTCTCTTCATTTCAATGCCATATAGGGTTTTTTCATACTTTCTGATTTCTGTTGCAATTTTCATTATTCTCCTAGAAATTGAGCCCGCCCTAGTATACTATCTTCTATATGCAGTACTTGTTATAACTTTTAATTACATAACTGGCATATCAATTTTGAAGTTGAGATTAACAGTAATGTGCATCTTTTAATGTATGAGCCGTGATTGTGTTAATTCCTGTTCAGTTTTGCATCAACCCTGTCTTTATTCAAGAAGCTGAGATATTGCTTGCTGGTAATGTAATTTCTACTTGCTTGTGGTTAAGTTGCAACTACATTTTCAGATGAAATGGAACAACGTAATAGTAACAGATGAAGGCTTGAAGTGTATTCTTCATGGTGCATGATGTTATGTAGTGATAGACTGATAGTATATAGTATTAGTATGTTACATATGGTGTAATGTATCATCCCTTTATTGTCAAGAGGCATTGACCATGTGTGTTTCTCAACCTTGCAAACCGGAGAGGATGTCTCTTTAGTTTGAACCCTTGACCAACAGCGAAACCTTTGCTTTGGGAAACGGCATATTTCTATATGTATATGACAAAGTGTCATGATAGTCTGCTTCAGTATATTTATTCATGTTATTTTGCACCCTTATTGTCCAAGTTTTGTTGCAATGCAGTGTGTTCTACCTGCTGGTGTGGAATTCTACACAAGTGGGTTTGATTCCAGAAATGCATTATCTTTCCCACGCAGTTATCCTATTGTCTTAACTGGTATGTAAAATACTGAGCTAATATCAAAGATGTTTATTTATATTTCTCAAGTGTTTCTCGGTTCTTTTTTTATTCATTTGATTACTATTTGTTTAGCACATACCAAATTATTCTTCCAAGATATAATGTGGGAGGCCATGAGGTTGTTTGGGGACACCAATTAGTGAAAAAACGTGCATCAGAGGGATTTTATAGAGGTTTTGGTTATAGTAGTATAAACTAACAAGGAGAATACTTCTTAAATTTTGCAATGGCTTGCTTCATCCATTAGAAACAAGAGGTCTATAAGTAGTAATGTATACCTTTTTTTTGCAAGGAGATAGATCAAGCAGTTCACTTGAAAATGAGCACACACATGTCAACTAGGCAAATAATTCAATTACAATCAATGCTTCATTGACGGAAAAAATTACATAACATGATTATTATTGGCTAAGGAAACACAACCTTCAAGGTAGAACAACTGCCATAGAGCTACTAGCTGTACTCTACAAATAAAGATGGATGGATATATACATATATAACATGTATATATACACATATATATATATATATATAGAGAGNTGATGCATTCAAACAAGATTTAAGGATGGAAATAGGCAATCAATTCTAGTGTATAAAGATGCGCACTAACATTGCTAGATGATCTCAGTACATGTATGTTTTTCTTTTCTTGTTTCCTCTCTTTCCCCTTTGTCCTTGAAGCCATCTTTTTTCTATCCACACAACCCATTGATGTCTGTCTCTGTCATCTTAAAACTAACCATGTAAACTAGCATGAATGAAAGGCAAGAAAAATCCCCTCTAGCTAATCATTCTTTATTCACCTCAAAGAAAATTTAGATATTGATGATGAAATCCTTAGATGCAATTCACAGGATTTAGTCAAAAAACAAACAAAGAAAAAAACTAATAATTTGATGAAAATAAAAAAGCCTTGCATCATGCATTAGTAGTAAAAATGAATAAGAACTTGACAAATGCCAGGCAAGAATGGCAAATTTCAAACACTTTGCAACCCTAAAGCTCCTATGTTAACAAACGGATAAGACCAACTACATCGAGGTTGTTGTAAAGGTCTTCAAAGGGGATGCTCCTTGGCCATTTGGATATCTGCGGGAAATAAAACTTCCTTCAGATTTGCATGAATAGGAGCTGGAAGTTGGCTCTTTGCGAGCTTCCAAGTACTTTTAGTGGTAATACTTTATTGTATCCCCGAATGCTTCATACACCACCATATAGATTCAAATCCCTTTGGATAAACATGTGAGGTATGAACCTTGACATGCCCATCCAAGTTAAGGTCTCAAAGAAAGCTCCATATGTTGACTATGGCTGTCAATATTCCGTGTGTCTAATTTGCTATGTACTCAATGGGTTTGTGAACATCAACTCTTTGGGATTTCTCACATGAGTAAGCTGCATGTGACTTTGTCCATTGATAGCCTAACCCTAAGCATGTAAAGTTGTAAACATGTCTTTTTAAAGCCAACCTACACATAATTAGTTGTAACAATGAAGGTCATGGTATGTTAAGGTAATCAAGAAATTGTATGAAGAAGTCTTGACTTGTCTTGAAGCATGTGGTAGTGAGATTAGTTTTTTATCAAACTGTTATCACTTTGCTTTCTTTGCGGATGATCATACTAGGACAAATGTGTTTAGATGACTAGATGTACTATGTACATTTTTTGCTTATACTATTGTGTTAATTGACAAACTAGGTCGTCCCTTTATGGAAAAGCTAAAAATGGCAGATAAAAACTCTAGTATCTCATGATTTTATTTTAAAGTCGACTAAAACAAGTAAGTTTACCTGGATCTACATTGACTGGGAAGTTCAAGATTGAGGTACCTAAGAAAGATCCATTGTTATTTGCGAGTTGGGTCAGTACCGAATAAGGATTGTGTACAAGAAATCCAGTCACATACAAGAGCATGTTTGACTGATGCAGGAATAAATGTCAACTATCTTATTTGACCATGAAGCCGAATGGTAGGGTATGGTTTTGGTGTCCATTCCTATGATTTATGCAGTGTGTTGCAGTTTAAAAGGTAACTAAGATAGATCTTATTTTTATTTGAGCATGGGTCAGTACTACATGAGGATGGGAACATGGATCTCAGTCATATACAAGAGCATCCTGAATGATGCAGTAACAAGCATCAAGAGTCATATATGGTCATAAAATCCCCTCCCCCTTAGTTGATGGAAAGTTATCCATGTAGATTCCTATGATTTGTGGGGTAGAATGTTGGGCCACACTTGGCTGGGTGAATTTAAAATGATGATATGTTGGAGAAGTCAGAGCCATACCATTATGGTCAATTGAAGTTTGGAGAGATGGGCCCTGGGGTTTGGCTGAGAGCAATAGGCAATAGGGGGAGGTGGAAAAGAGAGATATGTGATCCACATATACCAAAGGACTTCGCGTTAAACCTGAAGCATGGAAGGATTCTATTCATGTTTTTGAATACCTATCTTTGACATCGTTAATTCTTTTCTATATCCCTAAGATTGGCTCACGTTCTCGTAACTTGCAACGGCTTTGACATTTGA
Organism: Carthamus tinctorius; assembly: GCA_001633085.1. Classification (NCBI taxonomy): domain Eukaryota; kingdom Viridiplantae; phylum Streptophyta; class Magnoliopsida; order Asterales; family Asteraceae; genus Carthamus; species Carthamus tinctorius. Next base: position 4,090 of record LUCG01170785.1, read on the forward strand.
GTACTTCTAATGAGTAGGAAAAAGGTTTGTGCCTTGGTTGTATCTGTTGTCTCTCTTATGATAATCTTTTTAGACCTGCAGATCTGTTTTACTCAGTGTATAATGTTGTCTATACAGAAGATGAAAGGTGGACCTGAATGTTCCTTTCCCTTTCTGTGGTTTGCATGTACATGACATGATTGTTCTATCCTCACCATTTTCTTGGTTACATAGGTGGAGCTAAGAAGCACTTCCTAATCTTTCATTATGTTTTGATGTTATTTGCTGCAGAGGGTGATGGTTCTAAGATTTATGTCAGTTGCATTGCTTTTCGAGATCCTGTTTGTGAGGATATTGCTGAAGCTTATCACATTCCTTCAAATTCATTTGCTGACAAATGTATATGTCTGGTTTCACGTGCTCCCAGTTTTCACATCCTTCGGGAAGTGCTAGAGGAAATATATCTACTTTGCTTTTCCCCAAATGGAAGTAGGTAAGATTCTCTATAGTCGTTAACATAAATCAAATTGTTTTACTTGTATGCACATATCTGTCATCAGGTTTTGCCTAATCTTAGATGCTAAGCTGTTGATGCATCATTCATCATTCATTAACTACTAATGAAGGATGGGCAATATGACTTCCCAAAGGCAATTATTTTCATCATATCAATTTCTGATGTTCTAAATATGTAATTCTTGAACACAAAGAATTCTCTTGGCATCCTTTCAAAGTCTTAGTATTTAGTTCTTTCATAGATAATTGTTTATTCTTTTCGGTCTTGAGAAATGCCCATATTATTCCTTTACCCTATATAATGCATTCAGCTCTAAACCATTGCAGCAAGCCATTATGGGATGTTATTGCATATACTGTATCCAAAGTGCCTTTGCCTACTCCTGGAAAAGAACGGGTTCTCTTTGCTATTGAGAATAGCCTGCTCTCGGTTGACCTTCCGCATAAGGATGGACTTCCTCACGCTGATGTACGTGCATGAAATTAACGTGACAATAATGGTTGATATAAATATAATTACTTGTTAAAACATCGACTGTTACACTTGATAATTGTTGCCTATTTACTTGAGCAGATATCCTTTCAACCGCTGGTGCAGTGCCTGGATGTTGACAATTTCATTAAACTGTTTACAGCTGTGTTGATCGAGAGGAGGGTTTTGCTTCGATCGAACAAGTATCTCTTTAACTTAAGATACATGAACTAATCAAAGTGCTAAGTTCCTTTGGTCTCTACTGTTTTTTTTCTTTCACATCTAAAGTTAACACCATATTATTGGTCACAATGTCAGCATGCAAGGCCCTGCAGTCCATTTTTCTATCATGTTCCTCTCATTCAATATGTTCTCTCAGTAGATCATAGGTGTAAGTATAGGAATGCGAGAAGCTAAGGGTTGAGAAGGGATCCTACATTTGTAGGATATCAGTTGCATAAGGATATTGCACAATAATTTGTAAAAATGTGAAAATTTAAGCATCCCGTATTGAGCTTGGATAATGATATTTGCACAATTGCAACTAACCGTAGAGACCAAAGTAATCTGTGGATGACTCGCCAGATTTGCAACACAATATACTAGGCTCATGGTGTTTTCTGGTATTTGTCATTTAATAGTGGTATAAATCAAGTGAAAGACAATTTTTACAGTTCAGTGAGTACAATTCTGCAAATCATTGTGAATTACTGCAAGAATCTGGCGGTGTCTGCATCAATCATTTGGTACTTTATGATTTCAAATGCATGCATTAATCCTTGAATTATTTGTTTCATGCAGATACTCTCTATTAACACTTGCTTCCGAAGCTATATGCCACTTGATCTACCCGTTCCGGTGGCAGGTAAACTTTTACTAGAATGTCAGAATTGGTTATCTCAATGTCTGTGAGACTGAAGTAATAAGCTAATTCTTCATGGAGGTTCCACATAATGTGTTATATTCAGTGCAATTATATTGTACATGAAATATCTTTGCATGCCACTGCAGTTATGTGATCTTCCATTGTATTGCTCTCTGATGGTTTTTTGTTTGTGTGCTGAAGCATGTCTACATTCCATTGCTGTTTTTCAGTGGAGTGGACTATATTGATGCTCCTACACCATATATGATGGGACTTCATTCAGGTGTTGATACCACTGGTCTGTCCATGGATGGTGTAAGTTCTTAATTTAGCTGCATGATTGAATTAAATTACTGTTAACAATTGTTTTGTTTTCTTATCGCTTGTCAACATGATAACACTTTGTGCTTCTCCTGCATTTTGAATTTCCTATGTAACAATTGGTTGCTTTTTAAGGTTGGAAATATTCTTTTCTTTGGGCCTTCCATGATGAATAGGCTGGTTGGGCTTCCTCTTAAAACTCTTGTACACTTGCCGAAAGAATATTAACGGCCATGTCTTTTACTTAATTCAGTGCTGGTAGTTGGTGAAACTGATTTTGGAATTTGGAGTGGTACAATGGCTTATTGCAACATAAGTTCCGGCCTAAATTGAGAAACAACATGACGTAGTAGGCTGTATCGGGATCAGGGTCCTATATAAGGCTATGTAAGGTGTACATGTCAATGTTAATGTCGTAGGGGTGCTATTATTGCTGCCAATCAATAGCGGTTGATGAGTCATGTTGTACTTATAATAAACAAGTACTAGCCTGATAAACCAGAAATAGCCTCTCTGGTACTAACTTCTGTTTTGCTTTGCATTGGATTGGATTTGTCCCTGTCTGTCTTGTATTCAATGAAGGAAAACGCCCTTCCTTCAGGTAATCCAATATGAATTTGACGTATCATATATGCTATTTAAAATCATCAAGCTCTTAAACCAAGAGGGCACAAGTTGAACAGTTTGACTGAATTCCAATAGAATTTGCAAATGTTATTATTTTAACATTTGGACCTCCAGCAAAACCAACAGAGCCAAGTCTAATTGACAAGATTTAATAAATAGCAACAGTTTCACATGAAAACAATAGGAAAATCCCTTGTAATAAAAACTGCCAACTCAAATTAGTTATAGAAATGTTTTTATTGTATTGCGGGTTTATACTTGTGACTTGTACAGATTTATAAGGGAAAAATAGTCATAAACTATTAAGTCTAAATTTATACTCCTTGGTGGTCTCTAATATTATGGAACCAGTGGTGCCCCCTAAGATAGATAGGTATACCACAAGTAACGCTATTGAGATGTAATCTTGTATACAATATACAAATTAGAGTGATATGCATATACCTTTTTTCAGAATCCGCTGACTTTAAAGTTGGAAATCCAATTTGAAAATGGATTTATCAATGGGCTGGTTGGCTATTCATATTCATATTCAATTAGCTTTGGATGAACACTAAGGAGGATAATTTTAACTGTTATCTGATCCAGAATAAGACGACTCTGAGATTGTAGGTGAGGTTAGGAATCTTTCCAGAGATGCTTTATATATGGAAAGGAGAAAAATGAAATGTGACAAAATGGGTGAATTGAATTTCACTAGGACTTTCTTGTGTAAGTCTTTTGAACCTTTTGTCACTGAAAGGCCCACATACTAGCATGAGTTTCTAGTCGCTAATAACGGTTTACTTCTTATGATGGTCCCAAATTCCCAATGCCATCATTTCAAATGTTGAATGCCTCTTAAATAAACAATGATGCATGTCAAGTTACTCATATCATTTAATAATTCAACATTAGATGTTTAGCTAACTATATTTTTGTAGGTAGTGGTTGTTGATCTTGAACATAATTGCATCACCACCTCCGAGGAAATTCCTCCCATCCCAGAGCCAGAAATGAGTTCTTTACGTAGCGATATTATGAAGTTATTGCATCCTAATGTTGTTTGGATAGACTCACTGAAGTCTGATCTTGAATCGTATGAGCAATATGCAAGATTTAATAGAAAGGCTTGGTCGCCAGAGAATGATGTTCAGCTCAGGTAATAAATGAAATCCAATGAAACTCATTAAATGCTCGTCTTTCTTATCTAAAACTGCTGTTCCCAAACTGTTTTGTCAGTATACTCAATTCTTTTTTCTATTCTTTAGTCTTAATTAGACTGCCTTAGGTAGATCAGAATGAAGGTTACACTATCAAGATTCCACACATTATATTCTGCAATACAGTTAGAGTTTTAACATATCTTTGATGCACGTTATGATGAAGTAACAATGGTGAAAATCACCTTTTGTATGCAAAAGGTTATATATGCTTGAAGGTTTACGTTAAATACTATTGGATAACTTGCCCAGCGTTCATGGCTTTCATAATTATAACTAGCTATGTGAGGCTATGTTTGGCAAACTAGCTGATAAACTAGTTGTTAGCCGATAATCTAAACTAGCTGATGCACAAATCACGTTTGGCAAAAACTAGCTGATAAGCTAGTTGTAAAAGGTCAAATGACCATAAAGAACATGCTGAAAAATTAGTTGATTACAAGTATTACAACATTCATAATAAAATTAGAAGTTTAGAACAAATCCCTAATAATATAATATGTTAATTAATACAAACAAGATGGTAATGAAAAATTAAATAATATAACATGTTGAATACAAAAATTTCAAATTGATTATTATATATATATATATATTATAAAGTTTTGATTTATTACAACTTAAAACAAATGTTAGAAAACATTACTCTATGATTTTAGATAACCATTACGTATAATATGAATAAAAGTTAAATTGGTCAACCTCACATATCATAATTAATTTTATAATTTTTCAAAAAATATAATTAGTAATTAAATTAAATATTTTATGAAAATCATTTAGCCTGTTTTTGTTACCTATGAAACAAAATAAGTATAACTTTAATTTTTATGTAAGTTAGATAAACATTTTTAGAATTGTTGTATTTGCTTTTTGATAACTAAATATATTGAATCACAATAAAAAATTAATAATAAAAAAAATAGTTGATATGATTAATAATAATTCCAACTAATCATTAATTAATAATAATATATATTGTATAATTAAAGTTAATTAATAACTTTTAATTAATAAGCACTATAGATTAATACTTTTAATGATTAATATTTATTAATATTAGTAATAATTAATTTTTATAAAGCACTATAAATTAATACTTATTAATAATTAAAATTGATTAATGTCAGTAATAATTAATTTTTGTCAATAATTAGTAGTAATAAATAACAATTAACATTAATAATAATCAGGGTTATAACTAGAAAAAGTGCCAAAGAGCTCTTCAATTGCTACTTCAACTAGCATTACAGTAAGTTAGCTTATGAGCTATTTGTATGTTTATTCAAACAGAAAATCAAAAAAAAAAAAGATTGCTTATGTTTGCCAAACAATGCCTAAGAGTAAATTATGGATTTGGTCCCTATATTTTAGGGGTCATCGTGGTTTTGGTCCCTAAACTTGATTTATCACAACTTTTAGCATTCAAGTGGCTAGACTCTCCCATGAAGAGACAATATTTTCTGGATGCTTTTCTCACTCCCACCTTCTCTCTATTTATTACCAGGCTTCACACACTCAAAAGATTCCCATTCCTTTTGTTACCCATACTACTTTATTAACCCTGAATTACCCCCCTTCTAGAATACTGCTGGTAGGCTTCGGCCGGTAGGTGGGTGCCTAACAAATAGATTATGACGGTAATTGTCTTCTTAAAGAAGCCAAATAATTTATATGATGTTTAGATTCTTGCAGTATACTTTCTGGCCTGGAACATAAAAATGAACTCTTTCATGACAGTTTAGGTATTAAGATAGAAAAGAATTTTCATGAATGAAGAGATGAAGTACCAGAGGTTACATAAAAAAGGTTCAACTTCAATTTTTCACATAGAAAAAGCAATACAAAAACATTGCTTATACCACTTATTACCATAAATACGAAGCTAAATCAAATTGTGTTGTTGAATGTTAAGAATGGCTAGCATGTTTTAAGATGGGTATATTTGTAAGTCATTCTTTTACCGGACACAACGGAAAAAACCCACCACAAAGAAATGGAAAAAGGGGTCTGATGGCTGCATGGGATCCATTCCATTCCAAGTGTCTAACCAAAGAACATCTTTCCATTCCTTTGGAATGATTCATTCCATTATGGCGTTGATTCAATTATACGATACCCAAGTTAGCTATGCATTCTAACAATTGAGCTAGGATCACTTCTTCCCCTGAATAAACTGGAATATACAGTGATAATCTGTAACTGTCCTTGACTTTTAACCAGTAGTTTATTGGATAGTACATATTCTCCATCTCTGACCTTTTTATGCTGCAATACCTTTCTTAATGCAATCAGCAAAATGGCGTTTCTTTCAAGGTTATGACTTTTACTAGCAGTAGTTGGTTGCTCAATAACTTGCTTTGTGACAGTGTAATGCTCATGCTGCTTTACGCTATTGAATGTGTAGTAGTTTGACAATGGGGACTATTTTTCATTAATAGAACTGCATTTTGAGTTAGTAGATGCTAACCTTTGAAAAACTTTCCCTTGCATTTTCAGAATCATTTTTCTCAAGTTCTTTGCTTCCATCTTGGGAGGCTACCGCAACTTCATAGTAAGGATGTAGCCTTATTTAAGTTTAAAAACTTTATGTGCTATATAAATATGGAACAGTTATCATATGATCTCTATATCCAGGAAAATACTGCAAACCAAGTGTTCAACACTCAAGCATTTCTGAAGAAGCGTTCCCGGGCAACTCACCAACCAATAGATGAGATGGTAACAGACTTGATACGATTATTTAAGTTTTACTTATTAGAAGTGGCTACCAATCCGCAAGATTATATAAGTGGATAATCTGTTTTTGGTCAATTGAAGTGCTTTTTATTTTTATTAAATTTACGGTCCTATTATTAGCTTCTGCAACTCACTAACTGCAATCTTATTATATTTTGTTTTTATACTTTTTTTTTGCCATTTCACAGGTAACTCAGTTTCTGGAGTCTCAAGGATTCTTGGATTATTTAGAACGAGGTTTAGGTTCTAGTGAAAACGGTAGTAATCTTCTTGATAAGTTACAAGATGCAATCGGGCGAGGTCAAAATCCTCTTTCCATTTTGCCCTCAGCCTCTGCAGAGCCTGAGATCATAACCATATCAGACCCTGGTGTGGGAATATCAGGTACTTCTCATGTTTCTATTCACTTGATTAGCAGAATTGATGGAAGTTAGTGTTATTAATACCAATACTTTCGGCTCACAGGTCCAACTTGTGTAAACCTATCTATTTTCTTCTATGATAATGCATATATTCTCTCTGAACCTATTATGTTTCATGACTTTTAATCAAAATACTTGGCTCCCAAAACCAACTACAGTAGCCCCATGCTGTCAGCAGCACCATCATTCAAATCTGACAAGTTGTGCACCCCATGCTGCTTAAAGCCTAAAACCAAACCAAAGGGGCGAGTATGTTGCACCTGGAGGTGGGTTCGCCTCCGCATGGGGGGTGGGGGGGGGTTTGAGATGCACACAGTCTTTTTCTCTACTTCAGAGGGTAGAGTGACTGTTCCTTTTGAAGACTCGCGACTGGCAAAAAAGTGTGAAAAACAGAGCTTAGAAAGGCTGCAAAATGTAAAAGTTTAAGTATAGGCGAAAATGAAAAGAAGTGAACATAGCGAAAGATGCTGACACAATTCCCTAGTCCTTAACCTCTCCAAGACCCTTACTCCTATATAGACCAGTTATAGGTATCCAGCCCTAGTCCACTACTGTAATCTTACGTCTTTAAGATCTCGTATGAGAGGTCATGTCATTGAAAGTGTCTAAGGCACCCATTTTCATTCCACATCCTCCTTGGTTAATTCCTGCCTTCCCCCGTGACTATCACACTTTGTACGAGCATGCCCAAACCATGACAGTCTCCGTTCTCTCAATCTATGTGCAATAGGCACAACTCTCAACTCCTCCTGGAGCCATTTGGTACTCTATCAAGCACTGTTCGGACTTCGACCACAGGTCCACCT
>LUCG01170840.1:0-12681 GCA_001633085.1 Carthamus tinctorius
AAAAATGCCATTATACAACGGCTCTTTTAATTTAACTACTTTTTTTTATTTTTTATTCTCGTTTTTACCCACTATATATATTAACCTCTATCTCATCTCATTTTTCACACCAAAACAATCTCAATTCCATTTCTCTCATTATTTTCTACCATTTCTCTCAACATTTGTACACAACATGGCACAACTCGTTTCATCAACTGGGACATCATCATCCATGGATACCGACGAGAAATTGGAACAAGATTCGCAAATATTTGCGACGTTCATCCAGCAGGTCACCGCGTTATCGTCAATAAGACGTTCGAGGGCCGCAAACATTAAAAGAGATCGGGTAGCTATAAACGAACGGCTTATGCAAGACTATTTTGGCGATAACCCGACTTAACTAGATATGATGTTTAAACGGCGGTTCAGGATGAGGATGGACCTATTCTTAAGAATAGTTGAAACACAACTCACTGAGCCACAATGCTTCGTAAATCTTCTCGAAGTGAGAAACAGAGAGACTCATCATAACCTTCAATCGGATTTGGTGGAACATATTTGGCCTCTCGATCTAGTTTTGTAATTTTTAATTTTTAATTGTTTGTAGTTTTAAATTTCAATTTTTATTATGTTTTAACGTTTTGTAATTNTTTTATTAGATAATTAAATGTATTTCAATAAAATAATTAAAAAGATAGTATGTTTGTGGGTTGTGGTACTAAAAAGAGGGTTTCAGAGGTCTTATAGTAGGTTTATGGTAAAGCTGAAACGGCACTGATGTGATAGAATAGCCTAAGGATTGCGCCGCTTTGAATTTTTACTTTCAAAATTTTATGTGAAATTTAGATTCACTCACTAGCTTTGGTTAATTTGTGTTGTTCTTCAAACCATTTTTCTATAATTTTTTTGACTATTTAATTGTATGTCCGACTTCTTTTAAATAAAATGTTTTTATGAATTTTTGTTGTGATTACTCATAATAATCGATTGCTTCTATATAAAGTATGATGCCTCCGATTAGAAAACTCTGAATTAAATATATCAAACGCCAAAAAAATGAAAAAAAAAAATATTGATTTAAGACTATATTCAAGATCAAAGATGAGTCATTGATCGACTTTTTTTAGGTAAGACAATAAGATTAACAATAAAAAGTGAATGTACAAGAAAACAAATTCTACAAGTAGCAGAAAACAAGCCAACACCAAATGAAAAGAAAACTAAAATACTTCGAAAGCTTGAAAACCAAACTAAGGCGGGCACAATGAAACCCAAACACGACAAACCAACCAAAACTACCAACCAGTCCCACAAACAAGCTTAAATCTAAATTTGTCATAGAAACCTTTGTCTATGGATTTATTTATTATCAAAGAAACATCAAAATGTGACAATAAAAAAATAAGGTAAAAAATAGTCTAATTAAAAGGTTTAGGGATATAATTTGCTTTTCACACAACGCCTCCAAAATGTCAGGATTGGCCCCAATTGGTACCGTCAAATTAACCAAATATTTATGCCCTACACCATTAGCTTAGTAGGTAAGGAGCGACATTCATTTCTAGGCCCTGATTTGAAACCCACGTTTTGCAAAATGGATAATTGCCTCTAGCCAAACCAACCAACCCAATTGATTTTTTAGTCATTTGCTCTCCCACTTTATCCAAATGTTACTAGGTCTGCAAATTATGGCTCCATGTCCGTCTTTTGTGGACTTAGGCCCATAAAAGAAATCTTCTTTTTAAAGAGAAAACGACCAGATTCATTTTTTTAATGATATTTGGGTAAAAGTGAAAGAAAAATGGCTAAAAAACCAATTAAATTGGCTGGTTTGGCTAGTAGAGGCAATTTTCCCGATTTACATTCACTCGTAACGGCCATGGGACCTTCCTGATGGTGACATCATCCTCTTTTTGCACAACTTTACCAAAACATGTGAAGTTGCAAGTAACATGGTGCATCCAATAATGAAAACTTGTAGTAATTTTATGTAATTTACAAGAGGTTACAAAGATGTAGCCTATAATAAACATATAAGATATATTCTTAAAAAAATGATTTTTACCTCTTCAACTGTAAACTAAACTGAGTGTGCTATGTTGGTTGTTAGAATTCAGAGCAAACTGTTGAGATTTTCAAACTTCCTCTGTATGCTAACTTCTTTCTGAATTCTAAATGATCCCATAAAAGAAGGAAGAAAAAAAATACTACCTTGAGTTGAAGACTCTGCTAGGCTTTGAAAGAAAAAAAGAATGCCGAAAGTCGATCCAGGTGTTGGGTTAGCGGTCATTCTTCAGAAATAACGTCAGACATCTTCTATTCTTCTGTAAAAAAGTACATAAGCAGCGCTAGTCTTGATCCGGTCCTCTTCGATAGGAGAAACATGGCTATCGTCAAAATCATACCATCGATCACCATCATGCTACATGAGATCAACCAGAATCTATTATAAGTTTACATACATACATACATACATACATACATACATACATACATACTGTTAGGGTCAACATTACTGTATCCAAGATCACGAGAGGAGGAAACAATATTCAAGTCAAACAAAGTCAAAGTTGGAAGTCCAAATCACGAAAGAAGAGTCAAAGTCAATAGAATTAGTTAAGTCCAAGTTTGTATTAGTTAGTTTGAGTTAGTTGTGTTGATTAGTCAATGATATAAATAGGGTGAGTTAGTTTGTAATTAGAAGAAGAGCTCATCTATAAAATCTAATGTAAGAGTTCTAGAGAGAGAATTTAGAGAGACAAGTAGATCTAAATCATTTTGTACACATTTTCTCTATAATAAAGATGATGATCTCATGATCAATCTTGTTGTTACTTGAGCAAATATGGATTTATCAATTGGTATCAGAGCCTAACAGAGATTTGTGCGGAGTTGTGAAGATTTGAAGGAATTTTGAAGAATTTTTGACTTTTTGAAGAATGCAAATTTTGAATTTTTTTGTTGTTTTTTGGTTTAGATTTTTACATACATGCACACAAGTAGATGATAATAAGAGTGATGCTTACACGGATAAATGCAGTATAATGGCCGCCTCCCATGCTTCCATAGTGATTACTTATGGCATAAAGCATATAACGGTGGCTTGATCGTCCGTTATTGTATGCAACGAATGTGGTCAAATCGAGATCGTGGATAGGGAAGTCGACGAAAGTTTCCAACTTATTCTTCAAAAACCTGCTGTATGAGAACCTCTTCAAATGAATCACTAGGATCTCGGGCAGTCTCCACAGGTCTAGCTTCTTACTGGCTTGCCGGTGCTTTTTGCAGCCAGGGCAGTACCTACAACACACCCATCACCTTCAGGATTAGATTTTTCAAAAACTTAGGTGTCGTGTTTTTTTAAGGTCTGAAGTTGGATTTCACATCTAAAAAATAAGAGGTAGATGATGCACCTCATAAAATTTCAGGGGACGGTAAGAGGTTTTCATACCTTTTCTTAAAAATAAAACAAACAGTCTTAAATATGCAAACCTCTTAATTTTCAGACTTAAGAAGTTTTAAGAGGTAATTTTTAAAAAACAAACAGCCCCTTAGTAACATCAAATATTTTCACAGAACACAAAGACTTAGGGACTGTTTTTTGAAAAATAGCTCTTAAAACCTCTTCTGAAAATTATGAGGTTTGCATACTTAAGACCATTTGTTTTATTTTTAAGAAAAGGTCTGAAAACCTCTTACCATCCTCTGAAATTTTAAGAGGTACACGTACACCTTCACCTCTTATTTTTTAGATGTGAAATCAGACTTTAGACCTCTTAAAAAACAAACGACACCTTAAGGTTACATTGAGTACTCTATTAGGACGTCTTGTAGTGTTTTGTTGTTGCTCCCTGAAACATGAGAAAAGAGTTTCCATGGGAAGTTGTATGAATAAAAATAGACATACCACATGTCTTCTGGTCCAAGTGGCTCTTCCTTAAGGAATGCTTCGAGGCATTTATACAGAGAAATGGACTCTTGAGGCCGTTTGCTAAAGAAAGCAGGCTTGTAAACTTCAGCTGGTGAGCCGAGAAGGCTTTGGTCGTATCGTTCAAGCATTTTATCAGACCAACAGACAAGAATGTTTAACCGACCACCCAACTCTGTGTAGGTTATCAACTGATCCATAATAATCTCAGAACCTTTCCCATTTCCGCTATCATCGGTCAAATAGAACTGCACTTCACAATCAGAACTTGAGTTTTCATTAACAGTGTCTGCAGCCTCTGAGGTGTCTTCAGGACTTGTGACGTTTTTCCTTTCTTCTTCACTTGGCACTGTCCCAGTGTTGTCATCTTTCTTGCCGGAATTGGGAGTGGAATTGGAACTAGAATTGGAATTGGAAATGGAAATGGAATTGGAATCGGAATTGGAACCAGAACTGGAACTCTTGGCCTTGATTGTGAAAGGTTTAAGAACGTTGAAATATAAATCACGAATATCATGTCCTTTTACAATTTCACCACATGCTACAAGAGGAAGCCCAAATGGCTTGCAGTTTGATTTATGGTTTCCGGATGTCGAATTCCTGAAAAAGGGAGTTGTTATGTACGTGCTTCGGTCATGTGTTGTAAAGAAGCAATATTTTTTTGTCGAATATACAAGAGCATAAACATAATTTATGATGACAAAGCCAAATACAGGGGCCACTGAGTATTAATCCCAGGGGAGCATGCTTTAGCTCTCGGTAAAAATTACCAAGGATGTAGCCTGGGCAAACCCAGGTGAACCTTATCAAAAAAAAAATTGTTTGTTAATAGCTAGTTTGTATAAATTTTGAAAATGACATATTGAAAGCATAGCAAGCATGTTCAAAACATAAAATATCCATGAGTCCAGGCATCATTTTAGATGGCAAGTCGGCCATACATGGGGGTCATTTACTAAATGCTTACCAGGTAAGTGCTTATTGATATCACTTACCTTACCGATTCAGCATGACAAGGACCAAGAGTCTTAACCGATAAGTGGGGAAAAAGATACTTACTCGTAAGCGCTGACCAGGTTTAAGACTCTTCTCAACAATCGATTACGATGGCCGAGAATGTTACATGATAAGGTAAGTGAGGGTAATGTTACTAATGAGAAAAATCAAGACATTTCAGGCTTCAAAGAACTAATTTTCAGAAATGGAAACTATGAATCCTAGAAATAAAACTAAGCTTCAGAACTCCTGCAAACAACCCCACACACCATTAAAGTGATGTATAAATGTATTTTTCTTTTTCAATATTACTAAGATAATACCATGGCCTCTCACACTATTTATGTCCCTAAAGATATTGCGATGCAAGCCTGTAACTTAACTACATTTTTAATCCCTTCGGTTTCACAGTGCAAAAAAAAAGAACTATGGAATGCATAACCGTGTAAACTTTTAACAACCCGAGAACTGAAAAAACATTCAACTTACTTTTCTATCTGCTGATGAACGAAAACAACCCGAGAAAACTTGTCAGAATCTTTTTGTATATTATAAGCAACCAGTCGGTCATCGTCCCTAATTAAGGATAATGAATCAGTGGGCTCCCCAAGAAAACGTATAATATGGTTGTTGTACACCTGTACATGTTTAAATTTCAGAAAGATAAACAATTATGCAACAGACAAGCATGATTTAACATTCAAGAGACTGTAAACTACCTCAGCCACCATGAGGGCTTCATCATTCCCTAAAGAACACGTGGTTCTCAAAGCACGAGAAAGATCTTCAAACCTTCCCTGCTTTGGGACAGTAACGGTAACCTGAGTCGGCTGAGCACTTCCGTTTGTGGACACAGTTGTCAAAGTCATTGTCCTCATCGATGTTGATGGTAAAGGTAACGACAAATACATGAACGGATCAAATGTGACCGACACCTTTCTGCAAATTGGACATACTAGTGTGGACCTATATTGACCCTGCCATTAAAATAAAATAAAAACATAGGTGAATCACAGACAAAACTTTGGGTCATAAAAATAAGGAGTAAATTACATATTTGGTCCCTGTGGTTTACACTATATTGCACTGCTGGTCCCTATTTTGAAATAATTATGGAAAAAGTCCTTGTGGTTTACAGTAAACAGTATATTGCACTGTTGGTCCCTGTGGTTTACACTATATTGCACTATTGGTCCCTATGCTTAACAAATTGATTTCACAAGGAATTAGGGTTAGGGACCAATAGTGCAATATAATGTAAACCACAGGGACCTTTTCCATAATTTATTTCAAAATAGGGAGCAACAGTGCAATATAGTGTAAACCACAGGGACCAAATATGTAATTTACTCTAAAAATAAGGTGATAGGTTGCCTCATTGGAAGGGAATTACTTACTTGGCATACATCAACTATAATAGAGTCATTTCGAGCAAGATGATTCTGCCAGTATTCGTCAGCTATATCTTCATCTGGTCTACCATCTCCGTCCTTGGCTTCAACATAAGGCTTGCATTTAACACGATTCAGATCTTCATGAAGTCCATCTAATAGAAAAGCAAGGAGTTCCTGCATTAGAAAATTAGCATACAGGTTCGTCATATTAGACTTTCAATTTTGAAACCAACAAGTTAACAACAACAGTCAACGAAGCCCACTTCCCCCAACCCAAGAGAGGAGGAGGGCAGAAAAGAAGTAGCAAAATCAAGAGGAACAAAACCTAGAGCTCTACTACATGAAGAGTGGATGACTACAAACTTGAGAATCATGCTGATTGAAGCCACTGAATTGAGGAGCAAAATGAGCAAGCTTGGACTTGAATGTTCTTGGTGCTACTGCTGTTGCTCCAGGAGCCCATAATGTCTTTAATAAATCTCCAAATGCCAATGCAATCTCACCCTGCCCATTATGTGAAAGTTTGAAGAAAACACAACCGCAGTATAATAATAATAATAATAATAAGCTTGCATTTCGTTGTTTACTACTCATGCAATAAGTGAGAAAATCAACTCAGAAATAGAACTGAAAGATGAATACAGAGTGCAAGTAACATACATTCATGCCCAGTGGATTATCGTGGTTTATTTCTCTCCTGTGATCTCCAAGGAAGTAATCAACAAGCTTTGGGGTATGAGCAAGACACTGGAGAGAACTATTCATGAAGCAAGTATTTCCCAAGTTTTGTAAGCCAGTTAAACCCAAGGAACCCTTCTCGCAATAGCTTCCACTTGAATTACTCCGCAAACAAATAGAGTTACCATTCATCTTTGATGAATTTTTAACCATCTCATCTCTTTTCATATCTTTGTTTCTAGTCAAATCTGACAAGCCATAAACTTGCAACTCCAACAGAATCTGGGATTACAGGTAGATATTAGGAGCATTAAAGTAGGATAATAAATTGGATACTATAAAGAAAAAAGTCATATATATTAGGCTACTAGCCACACTAATAAAGGAATTTCTAACTATTGCAGATATTCAATAAGCTAGGGTGCTTTAAAAGATTACAGTCTACAAAAATGGAACTAGGCTTTCACTCTCATTTCATTTTTTAAAAATAGGCATTTCAAGGAACTATCAGATCCTGATGACCCATTTTAGCAACAAAATGTTTGTTTCCATGCCACTACATGTTTCAGCATATACAAATACAAATTTACACACACTATCCAAAAAGACTAAGGTATTATTGTAGTTTTAATTATTTTCAACAAATAGGGGAGGAGTATGGACATCAATCATCATAGCCTCAGGTGCCAAAAGATGATATTACAAAAATTCTGGAACAAAAAAGAAATAGAACATTAAATTGATTTTATGGCTTTTTCTCATGATCTAATATTATATATAGAAATTTAAAAAATCGGCTAACGTAAAGTAAAACCCGAATTTTTATAGCAGTGTAAAAATATTAACATATAATAGGAAGGAAAAAGGTTTTTCAACTGTAGGCAATTGCAGCCGGTAGGGGTTGAACCTGAAATATTTCTAAGTCGGCCAAATGGTACCAACCAACCGAGCTAGGTGATTTATGTGAATAATTATGTTAATATATTATATCTGGCTCTGGCTCTTAAATTGCAGGGGCCATGGCCCCCCATAGCCCCTATAGTGTTAAGTTAAGCCACAGACAGATCCCATTAGGGATGACCGGGAACCCAATAAGCGAACCAAATTTGATCATTGCGGTATATGATGATACACAGCATTTTAATGCATTTCGTAAAGCCCACAACTTTGTAGAGACCTTCGAAAATAAGATGCAACGAGGCATTGGGTTTGTTTCAAATTGAAAATAAGGTTCGAATTTAAGAGCTATGACTCATTTGATAAGCTGTTAGCTGCAGCTTCAATTTCCGACTTGAATTAGGCTTTAGTGGGACATCAAATCACATATGTTTCATAATTTTTATATAATATTTTTTTTCAAGTAACTTCCAAACTTACCTATTAACAGAATTCTCGAAATCGTACCATAACTTTAAATTGGGCACGCAGAGCAAATCACATTTCTTTATTTAATTGTATGATATCAGCTCCACCTTTTCTCTAATAATAATCTAACTTTCCCTTCGTGGTAGGGGGTTCAGCACTTTTCTCTAGTAACCCATCCATTACCCTTCAATTAAGCGTTATCTTGAAAGGCTGAAAGTATAATCTGAAGGTAAGCAACGGGTCTCTGGTTTTTAGTCATCAATTAAATAGTCCCATTGACCATTACTAGATATGTAAGGAGGATATTAGACCTATGTTTATTAACTTTATCATGGTGTCATCTACATCATCAGATAATGTAAAGCAAAAGAAAACAGTTTTTAACTCAAGAATAAGATTTTCTAATCCTCAACCACACAATGAAAGTTTTCCTAGGTGAGATTCCATGTGTGAATTCATCATATCCATGAACACAGACTGATGAGCATTTAGTATTTTGCAACTGAAGCTTACTCTGACAGAAAAAAAAATTAATATATACACACACACACAAACCCAAAAAGGAAATGTCTTCCATTTCCAAATTCCCAATAAACAAGAAGGCGTGTAGAACGATAGTAAAAGCACAGGACCAGAAACATTCAACTACCGACATATATGACTTACCTCTTGCTCCGACTGTCTTGGAGAGTCTTTTACATTCTTATTTTTCTCGTCTAGAAGAAATTGAGTTGTTTGTCCAGAAAAATCCCAGATGTGTAACTACACAAATAGTTTTAACTTTCTTACAGAAGGGAGAGAAAAATAGTGATATAATTAATAAAGTAGATAAAGACACTGTTGAAAAAATATTACTTAGAAGATCAATCAACCCAAATAAAAAGGCACACTTACAAGTTCAGACTCTATGCTAAAAATTTTGCAGGCTCTTCGGAAGCACTCAACAGCATTGTCCTGAAAAGAACACAAAGATAGAAATCCATGAATAAGTGAATCCATTCGTTTATAAATGCTATATAGAAGCTAGTACGGTACATACAGGTTCTACAAGGATTGAAGTTACAGAACATTTGAGGTATATAACTAACATTTTCTAAAACTGAAATTCCATAAGCAAAGATCAATACTTATGGAAAAGGAAGTTGATTGGGCCCCAAGCTCTGTATGCCACATTTAAGGTGTTGTAGAAGTGGGTCCAGTGGCACTTGATAAAACTCTCAATAAAATTAATATTAAAGGTGTCCCAGTTGAAGAGAAGGTCTCTTGGCACACCCTTCTATCATTATCTTGGTGACTTGTTTGGAATTTGAAACAGCAATCATTGCTAGGAGCCATAGATGGATTGCATAGTTTTGATAAAATAAAAGAATACAGGAATGAAGGATGCAAAAAAAATGAGAAGATGAAGAGGTGGTATATGTCATCTGCTAGATATCCAATTGTCAATAGTTTTGATGAAGCTTTCGGATGGTTCACCCTTATTGTCCTATTAGTCTGTGGATTTGGTTACAAACACAAGTTGATTAGACCATAAGTGGTATTGACTACAATTTAGCGTATGCCCATCTTTAGTTCAGCCGTTTTTTGCTTCTTATTTGTTATCGACTGTTATCAATCATCATATTCATTGGTGTTGATCTGGAGCAACTGGTTGCGCTAAATCCAAATGGTACCATACCAATGACCTTAATGACCTCCTTTCTCGTAACAATAGTATTGGTTGTATGTGTGTATATACTATGAAACTTAACAGCAGATGGATTCTTTGCTCACATCAGAGCATGGAGACAGTAGATCATGTAGCCACAGTGACTCATCTTTGAACTAATCTTTCTCAAGTTACTATTTGTTTCTCTGTTGCTATATCAGCTTAAGATCTAAGTAATGATTCTTGCGCAATTCTTAAGAAAGAGGCTGTAAATCTGGGATGCATTCTTATTTCCTAAAGCCTCTCTTGTTCCTACTACTATCCAAACGAGAAAGTTACGAAAAAGCAAGCAAGAATGTGGATGGAAATTGGGCAACAGAGAAAGATGTATGATCAAAGAACCTGATACACTATATAGTAATGTTGGAAGACCATCACAACAGACCATATATAATTAATTTCACACACACAGACAGAGTGATCAAGTTGTAAAATGAAGTCCATGATCACTAAACTTGGCATTTATCATCATAGTTGTGTGAATAATCTTTCTGGCTATAAGATTGCCTATCCAAAACCAGCCATTGTAGTAAAGCTATATGCAGCATTGCTTTGATGGATTTAATAGTGACAATTAACTCGTTGAATATTGGCATCATCATCGTTTGTCTTCAACTAGGACATATGCAAAAATGTTAAGAACAAATATTTCCTTAAAAAATCTAGCCTACATTTTTTATGACTTATCAGCATACTTCAGGCAGCAAAAGCATCGTTCTTAAAAGAGTTTGCTATAACAAGCTAATGGTGAAAGAGCAAAAATACATGTAGGGTGCAGCAAAAGAGCAAATAAAAAGGTGTGATCAGAAAACTAGAACTGAATCGGACATATAGCAGCTGAAGGCTTAAAATGCACCTTTTTGCTTATTCTTACTCCCAATGTGTTGGTCTCTTGCAAAATAGAAAGCTTGAGTTGTAAGGGATATACATCAGTCATATCATCTTCTACCGCCGAAAAACCCTTACCATCCTTCACTGCCCCTTTGGAGTCACTGTGCCTACATAACAATGCCAGTACTAAGAGATCAAGCATTTCATTTTGCTCCAAAAGCATACTTAATTGGCAATTCATTTCAGTCCATTTCTGAAACAATGTGTAAATCAGAACATGGATAAGATCATATATACTGTCTGGATAAAGTGTTTGAAAATCTGCATAAGAAAAATGTTAAACTACATTTAACTATGTTACTTTCCAATTAGTTAGTTACCTTTGTAGGTAAAGGTAAAGTGCTCTATTCTATATGAAGCTAACAACATACATTTCCCTAATTAGACAAGAACCTTGAGGCTATTGATTGCCTCTCCTATTCCACAGCTACATTAATAAGCAAAATCACCAAAAGCATATACCAAAATCTATATCGCGATAAAGGTGATTAGAATACGAGCGATGATATATGTAAATACGTAAAAATGCCCACCATTTAAGTGCCTGAAGCCACATATCCGCAACAACCAAGGCATAGTTTCGCCCGGATACTCCTCCATTTATGTCTCTTTCATCCCCTTCCTTATTCTCCACAGCATTGTTATTCTCATTCTTATTTTGATTATCATTATCATCTTCTTCTTTTTCTTCTTCTTGTTTTTGTTTCCTAACAAGGTTAAATGCAAGATCTGATTTAAAAATGTTATTGAGTATCTTCATTGGACCAGCATAGGAAGAGGATGCCGGTAAGGCATCGTACAAAACCCCTCTCTTGTTCTTCGTTCCCCCATCTGGATCACAATACCCTTGAGCTTCCTTCCACCACCTATATACAATGTAAAATTAAAGATTAAGAAATATATATATAGATGAAATTGGTGATTGATAGGTTTTATGTATTGAATTTGAGAGAGAGAAATGGATGGACCTGAAAGGGACCAGGTATAGACGATGGTTGTTGTTGTCGGAGGAAGATTGTTGTTGTTGTTGTTGAGAATCAGTGTGGGATGAAGATGATGTATCTGTATCATGAGAAACTTCCATATTTAGGGAGGGAGGAAGGGAGAGAGGGAAAGTTTGTTCAGATTCAAAAATGGCGGACTGAAATTGAAATGGGGGAAGGAGAGAATGACGGACGGAGTTGCAGAGAGAGAGAGAATTGGAAAAGGGTCCTTTTTCTTTTTCTTTCTCCTTCTCGTTGTTGCAGACAGGAACAGACCGCAGATGCCCAACCGATGCAATCGGGTCCAAATGTCTTTTTTTAATTTATTTATTCCATTGCAATTTTGGTCTCTCGTTTATTGTTTACGGTATATTTGGTCCCCCTGTAAAATTCTTATCGTAGAAAAAACACTATGGTATATATTTTTGTTTGGTTTTGATTCCTTAAAGCTAACATCGTTAGTTGTCTCTGTTAAGTCCTTCACATGTGCCTTGCGCATAAGGGTATATTGGTCCTTTTTACTTATAGGGATCAAAATTGCAATTCACCCTAAATGTATTAAATTACTTTGTTTTTTTTTTTGCTTTTTAACAAACCAATTAGAATCTCACACATGTAATTTATTCTATTTTTTAATATATTCATCGTCATCTTTACTCACCAGTACCACCATCACTTACTTTGTCCACCCATCACCACCACTACCACCACGCACTTTACCCATCACCACCACCCATTTTACCCACCATCAAC
>LUCG01170853.1:0-12097 GCA_001633085.1 Carthamus tinctorius
AACATGGGACAGTAAGTTTTGTCCCGTCCTGTCCTGTCCCACGTACCAAACGCAGCCTAAATGAACTAAACATGTAAACTATCTGTGTCCATATACATGTTTAGGTAAAGAAAATACTGATTTCCACTCACCAAAATATATTAAAAAAGTTTGACTTTGTTTAAATATGACGGAATCATAACTCAATTATGCCGCTCTTACAGGAATATATAAACAACAACAACACTAGAAGAAGAATTCTTCTTCTCCTTCTTTCTACAATACCATTCAATACGCCACGTGGCAACCTCCAACCACACTAACCAATCATTGGGGCCCACACACCCCTACCCCCATCAATTAAAGCCACCCTTTTCTCTCTCCTCTCTTTCTTTGTGTTTGACGATATTTTTCTTCAATTTTCAGTTTTCAATTTTCAATTTTATTCTTCCAAATTTGTTTAGATTTTCTCATATCTAACCAAATTGCTGTCCGATTGATTGATTGATTTCAAAAAAAGGTATGTTTTTGATTCAATTTCAACCTAAATTAATTCATCAATTCACTACTGTTTCTACAAGAATTCAGCTTAGTTTTTTTGATTTGATGCAGTTTTCGCGGTGTTGATTGAGATTTTAGTTTTGTTAAAAATTGCAAGGCGAGTCGATGTCTGGACCACTCGATCGATTTGCCAGGCCTTGTAAGTCTTATATACTTCTTTCTGGTTTTCATCTGTTGTTGATTAAGATGTGAATTGTGTGATTTTTACCTTTTTTTCTTTGATACGTAAGGGCAGAATTAGGGTTTCGTGTTGTAACTTTTTGTTGATAGTTCCGGAATTGCTGTAGGAGTATGAGGATTTTTTTTGTGTAATTAGGTATTAAATACTACCTGAATTAGTGTTTAACTATGTGTTTCTATGTTTTGCATGCCCAATTGCCCATTTCGTTCATGAATTATGTGGTAATTGGTCTCAATTGGGGCATGAGGTGACGTTTGTGTATTGTATTATGTTCTTGAAAATTGAAGCAGCTCTACATGAATGTTTCTAACTAGGGTTCTTGTTTCTTGATTGTCATCTTTGCTTCGGTCCTTTTTGGGGAATTTTAACAATAGGTTTTGTTAAATATCTAGATCCAATGAAGATGAGCAGGGTACGCGTATTGATGCTTGTTATCGATTATTTACACAGTCTTCTTGTTTCGTGACTATTTGATTGTTTCTTTGAACAAATACTGGTGCGGGATGGAAACATCCCCGATCCTCTTTGTTGGAAACGGTAGTCTTTTTTTTAAAGGGTATCCGAGGCTTTGCTCTGATTAATACCGGCAAGGTTCACTGACAGCTAAATAATGCTGTCCTGAGTTAAAATCCCCAGTGGGCACGATCTGGAAGCGCCTGGATCCGAACCTGGTGGGGTAGAAGGGTTAACAAGCCACCTTGTGGTTTGGAAACGGTAGTCTTGTTGTTAACAGCAAATTCCCGACTGAGGCTTTGTTGATTGCTTTGCGTATGTGATATCTTGTTGATTGCAAAAGGAAACATTATTTCACTTGACATATATCAGTTATTTCATCATGTACTGCTTGACAGCCATTTGTCAATTTCATAAAAATGGATCTTGTAATGATGCAATCAGTTGATTCTATGCTATTCTGGATTTGATTTCTGCTATCTGGGTTATGTAAGCGAATATTAAATATAATCTGTAAAAGTAATTGCTATTGTTATAGGAAAAATGTTCTTATGTATTTGCTTTTTTCATAGGCTTTGAGGGGTCATCAGGCAATGATGAGAGATCAGAGAGAAGAGAAAGGAAGTCCGATGAGAGATCAGAGAGAAGAGAAAGGAAGTCTGATTTTGAGAACTCAGAGGATGAAAGGAGGACGAGAATCGGTTCACTGAAAAAGAAAGCACTAAATGCATCTACCAAGTTCAAACATTCTCTTAAGAAAAAGAGAAAACCTCTTAATCGAGTCAGCTCTGTCTCAATTGAGGATATCCGAGATGCTAAGGAGCTACAGGCTGTTGATGCATTTCGACAAGCACTTGTCTTGGAGGAATTGCTTCCAGAAAAACTTGACGATTATCATATGATGTTGAGGTACTATAGCTCCTGCAATTCTATTGTAGTGTGATCTTTTCATAATTAACCTGGCATTTGGTGATGTTTGAACCCTTGACCTTCTGGGAGGCTGGACTCCACCATTAACCCGGGTACTGCTGGGCCAATGGATAATGGCCCATTCTCTTCATCCTAGGTAGTGAGTGAAGCTAGATACCTCAATCAATTCAACCTTTTCCTTGACGATGTTCTACAAACTTGCAGTGTGGAAAAAGAAATGAAGCTCAAATAAAAATATCTGCTTATGAACCAAAAAAATTACTTGGCGATCCCAAGTTTGCTTTTTTTCTTTCAAAGACTCACATTATCCTTATACCATAATAATATGATTATTTTAATATTGAACTTCCTGATATAGTTTATGCCAGCACTATCAAAATATGCCAATTCTACTAATAAAGTTTCCCCATTCGAAGACAAAGACACAATTTGCTTTTCTTTTTGTCCACTGCAAATGAGGTATGCAGTTTTACATTGTACAGTAATTAACAGGATCTTGCAAGATCTTTAGATAGATTTGGCAGTCATCTGCAATGAATCATTATCAGATTTATTTTTTCCTTGGATGATGTCTTGTGATGCATTAATATATCTTAAAGCCAAGCTGCAGTGATCGACAACCTAAAGCACGTTGTTTTGCTAATATATATGAGTTTAAGATAGGTTTTGTTTTCTTTAGGTTTCTGAAAGCAAGAAAATTTGATATTGAAAAGGCAAAGCAAATGTGGGCTGACATGATTCACTGGAGAAAGGAATTTGGTGCTGATACGATTATCGAGGTGATTAGATTTTGGAATATGTTTGTGACCTGACATTGAAGCATGATATGCATTATTGTGGTGTTGGTATCTCTGTCTCTTATCTAGCATTAAAACTGATGCTTCTTTTGCTGAATCTTATCAGGACTTCGATTTTGAAGAACTGAATGAAGTTTTGAAGTATTATCCCCATGGTAATCATGGGGTGGATAAAGATGGAAGGCCTGTCTACATTGAAAGATTAGGGAAAGTTGATCCTAACAAACTCATGCAAGTTACTACCATGGACCGCTACATAAAGTATCATGTGCGGGAGTTTGAGAAAAGCTTTGCTTATAAGTTTCCTGCCTGTTCAATTGCTGCAAAAAAGCACATTGACTCGAGCACAACCATTTTGGATGTTCAGGGCGTGGTATGTTTACCCTTGTGCTATATTGAGATAGACACTGGTAGCTGGTTCTATTGGAATGTCCCTCACTCTTTAATCGTTTACAAATGTTATTTTCCATTTTGTTTAGGGGCTGAAGAACTTCACCAAGGGTGCTCGTGAACTCATCATGCGGCTACAGAAAATTGATGGTGACAACTATCCTGAAGTAAGATCAGTTGCTTAACAAATGATGTGCATCATGCTCTGTTTATGGTTGCCGGCTTGCCGCTTATAACTAACTCGTTGGTACTACTTATTTGTTCAGACACTCCATCAAATGTATATCATCAATGCTGGTCCTGGTTTTAGATTGCTCTGGAGTACTGTAAAGTCATTTCTAGATCCCAAAACGACTTCAAAGATTCATGTACGCTTGAATTTTTTTTTTATGTTGTGTTTATTAGAATAACAAGCTTAATGTGAAAGCTTGTTGGGCGATATCATTATTATTTATCATTTTTCTCCGGTTTTTATCACTCAGGTTCTGGGAAACAAGTACCAGAATAAATTGCTCGAGATAATTGATGCCAGGTAACCCACCTTTATCAATTTGACATTTACCAGTTACCATATACCAGAGTTAGGGGCTGTTTGGATGGTTTTCCATTAAGTCCTGTATGAATAAAGCTGTTTATGTAGATTAATCTGTTTGTATAGATTAAGGTTTTTGTTCGGGAGATTTTTTCCATAGATGAATGAGTGTGTTTTTTAGTTGGGAAAGACATGTTTCTAAAAAAAGTTGATTTTCTGCGTAAAGCTCCCCCTATGAGCTTACTGAATAAGCCACTTTCTGTAATCAAGCCACTACCAAACAGTCATGTATAGCTGACTGAATAAGCTGTGAGCCCCATTAAACTGGTAACAAACATGCCCTTACTGTTATTTAAGCACATATTTCAGGCGTGTATATATGTTATTCTTCTTATTCTTGAGGAAAATATTTGACTAAATACTTGAAACAAAAATTGGCAAGCTGTGCAGTGAATTGCCGGAATTCCTAGGTGGGACCTGTACCTGTGCAGATCAAGGGGGTTGTCTTCTGTCGAATAAAGGACCGTGGAATAATCCTGAAATCTTAAAGGTTATCATTGAACTCAAAGCACTTCTAATATTTTCTCATTATTAACGGTACTTCCCTACTTTTCATTCTTTTTACTGAATCAATCATTCTGGGACACTGTTCTGCAGTTGGCTCTTAATAGTGAAGCACGACGTGCTAGACAGGTGGTTAAAGTTTTAAACAGTGAGGGAAAAGTTGTTGCGTATGCTAAGCCTCAGCTTCCTGGGGTAGGAAGACTTAACTTGTGTAATCTGCTTCACTTGTGATCGACGTCAAATGGTTGAATATTTACCTTTTTGTTCTTTTGAGCAGCTAAGAAGCAGTGATACATCAACTGCTGAGTCAGGGTCTGAAGCTGAAGATATTGCATCGCCGAAAGCAACGAGGACTTATTCACATCTTAGGTTAACTCCTGTTCGTGAAGAAGTGAGTACTGACCCCTTTTTTCTCGTCTGATTTCTGTTTCTTCTGGTCAAAAATGCAACTCGTATACATCCAGAAAAGAATGACATAAGATGGTTCGATGACTATCTGTTGTGTTGCTGTGTCAGAAGAAGGATAGCTATACTGATTCAGTATACTCTAAAAAGACGCCCACGGTACAATGTTAATGATTTTCTTTCAGAGAATTTCCATTTACTTGCCCCCATCTTTTACAGTATCCACCCCGTTTTGACTGTACAAGAATATGTGGAGCTCAGCGTGTCCAGAAGCACAAGCAGACGTTCTTCGGCCCGATCTATGCAAAACGGAATTAAAAATAAGAAAAGTTCAAAAAGACCCAATGAACTATCCTGTTTTCAGTGATTAAGTCCTTGAACTATTTTTTTGAATGAAAAAACCATTAAACTCTCTCATTTTGATTGGTTAAGTCATTGAACAATTTTTATTGAATAAATAAACCATCAAAGTTTCAAAGATTGGTTACTTTAATCCTTTTAACAAAAATTAAAAAAAAATACTTCTAACCGACTAAGAATGTCTTAAAATAAAAAAAAAATATTAGTTTAGGTTAAAAGAATGTAAATAGCAAATTTCTAAAAGTTAGATGATTTATTTCGTTGGAAAAAATGTTCAGGGACTTAATCATTCGAAATGAGAAAGTTTAATGGTTTTTCCATTCAAAAAAATAGTTCTGTGACTTTTAATCATTCAAAATGAGAAAGTTTAATGCACTTTTCATTCAGTTTAGGGACTTAATCATTCAAAATGAGATAGTTCTTTGGGGTTTTCTCAAGTTTTCCCAATTAAAATCTTGCAAACATACATGTCTTTTGAAGAGTTGTATTTGATTATCCTGTTAAATCTTGCTTTTTGCATGTATTATTTTTTAATAAATGTTACGACCTAACTCACATATATCTTGCTTTATTGTTTTCTGAATGCAGCTGACCTATGTGGTCTCGGTTTTTAGTTGGTTTCGGAATTTTAAATGATATTTCATTTTATCATGTTAATCTTGTAGTAACTATTTACGTTATTTCGTGTTGTACATAGGCCAAGACAAATGGAGGTACAAGCTATGCTGGTCAGTTTTCTGGATACGATGAGTATGTTCCCATGGTCGATAAAGCTGTTGATTCTGGATGGAAGAAGCAGCCTTCAGCTCCAAAGCCTTACGATTCTAGAGGTCTGTAATATATGCTTTATATCCTGATTGCAAATGTAAACGGCTTTAGTGGTGCAAAGAGGTTAATCCGATTGTTCAAATGTTGCTATAGGGACGCTTATCGAGCCTGCTGCTCAAAAGGGACCAGAAAACCTTCGTTCTCATATATGGGTGATGCTCGTGGCCTTCTTCATGACTATTTTCACTCTCGTTAATTCAGTGATGAGCCGTGTAACGAAAAAGCTTCCTGATATGCAATCGGAGAAAGCCGAAAATGATCAAGATTTCTCGTTTGATGCGTTAACGAAGGAGGATTTTCGGCCTCCTTCACCAACTCCTTCGATAAAAGAGGCGGAACTTCTGTCGTCTGTTTTGAAAAGGCTGGCTGAACTTGAGGAGAAGGTGGATACGCTCAAAGCGAAGCCATCGACGATGCCTTATGAGAAAGAGGAATTGCTGAATGCTGCTGTTTGCCGAGTTGATGCCTTGGAAGCAGAACTCATTGCTACCAAAAAGGTAAGCATACTACGATTCTGTTTCTTTTTTGGTAGACATGAAACCTACGGGGGCGTTTGGTTCATCGGATTCCAACGGAATCCAGTGGAATTGGAATGGTCAATTCTGTTGACCAAATTCCATTCCAACTTTTGTTTACCCATGGAATGGAATTGAAATCTGAAGATTCCTTCAAATATGGATTTCACAATTCTTTCATGAAAGAGATGTAATTGAAATCCATTGCATCCCAAATTTTAAAAATGACAAAAATACCCTCATTTGACGGATTCCAATTCCTTCCAGATTCCAATTTCTTTGACAGATTCCATATTTCCATTCCTTTAGAAATCATTCTGCCAACCAAATGGACCCTAAAATTTGATTCACTTTATTCTATTTTTCTCATTCCTATTGTTCATACATAATGCAAGATAATTATTCACCATAATAGCCACGTTATTCTCGTTTAGGACATTGTGAAGTCGAGCCTGCGTAAACCAGTTTAAGCTATAATACAAATGGCAGTCCTCTTGACACACGAAGATTTTAATGTTTGACTTAACATATTATTTAGTAAAATGTTTAAATCAAAACCAAACCAAACAAAACTAGCTTATGGAATGTTTGTTTACCTCCTAATAGTTCCATTAAGAGGCTGCCTCTAAATTGCTAAGAGGTGAATCATGTTTGTCAAAAAAAAAAAGTCTGCCTCTTAATAGTTCTAAAACCTCTGGAAGATTTTGTATCTTAGGGTCTACCTTAACCATTCAATGTCCTAATTTCATTTTGAACAATTACCAAATAACCATATTTCATCTTGCACTATATCATAAGAGCCTCTTAATCATTCTGCACCAAACCATTCAGCAACTGCCAAACAACCTCTTAATATATCCCATCTGAAGGTGGGATCGAACGGGTATGATGTACATAAATCTACATCTATCTGAAAGAGTAGAGTAGTTGTTTCCGTGACACCCCCCACCACCACAAAAAAAATAGACCGTCAATCTTTCTATCCTCTGGACTGGAGTCGCCATCTGTGTCCTACGAACATGGCCAAACCACCGTAACCTTCTCTTCCTCAAGTCGAATGTTTTATTGGTTGTAAAAGATATAAATATTTTCCATAAAGGCAGGTAAATAAATCTCTAGGGTCACTAGAGGTTTACCTGACTGTTAGCTTCAGTATTTAGGTGCCCATGGGATTAGTTGAGGTGTGTGCAAGTTGGCCCAGGCACCCACGATTATAAGTTAGAGAAAAATATACAATAGTATTAGCTTTTACTTGGAATCTTCTAAGAAAACAAAATTTGCAAGTTTAATGAGATTATGTTATATACCGATCTGATAGAACCGTGCACCACTTCTTTGCGTAGGCCCTGCATGAAGCTTTGATGAGGCAAGAGGAATTGCTTGCGTACATCGATAGTCAAGAGGAGAAAAAGTTCCGGGTGAGTTGATTATGAGATTAATACGGCCGAACTTGTTATTTTTTTCCGAGTATAATAACAAAGTGTTTATTGACAAAATTTATGGCTACCTGTTTTTGCAGAAGAAGAAATCTTGCTGGTAAACTTTGTCAAATGTAAAAATGGTTATACGGCTGTTTTCTTTCTTATCTTTTCTTTACTGTATACGAACGCATTAACATTCCCGCGGAATTCATGTTGCTCCAACTCTCCATGCTTTGAGATGGTTTTGACACAATGTTAAAATTTTACAGTGATACTTACTATCTTCGCTTCATATATCGAGACAATACTACTTCGCTATTAACATTGATATTTATCGAGTTACCGGGAGTACACGGGTTATTAGGCAGAACTCGGTCTCTGAGGAGGGTGAGAGTTAGAATCTCACTAAAGGTGAGCTTTTGTGAGTATTTGTCGTATATGAATATTATATACCATAGCTAAGCATATAAGATGGCATAAAACACATGTATATCTAATATTACATATGTGAATACCATAGAGAGATGGCATGAAAGATTTTAGAACAATAAATTTGTTAAAAATGGAGATGCTTTTCATATATTATGAATTATGAGTGGGTTTATTCCAAATTAATGAATGTATCATTATTGGAATTGAATTCAAGTTTTTGTGTGGTCACATGCTAGCATATTCATCAATTCAACATCAATACTCTTTTAAAAATGTTATTTTAGCTTTACAAATTACAATAATATCTTACATTAATGAAATTATATACATATTTTAAAAGTGGTCTTCGATACCATATTACCAACTACTTTATAGATTATGTTTACATATATTACTAATGTATAATATCATAAAAATGATAAATATGATTCGTTAATAATATGAATAATAAATTAATTATATAAGAAATTATATTATAAAAAATAATTTGATTATAAATATATAGTATATGTAAAAATATTAATTTAGTAACCAAATTAGTAATCTAAGTAAAAAAAAACATTTTATAAAAAATATCATTGATTTAATTTGTATAATACATATAAAAAAAGAATAATTTATTTATACAATTAAAAAAAGAAGGAAAAAAAAGGAGAGGACAAAGATTAGGAAGGCTTGGAAGTCTTGCAAATCCCAATTCGTGCATGTGGTATTACCACATAGATTTTTTTTTTGTTTTATAAGGTTCACCTGCGTTTGTCATGCTACATCCTTGGTAATTTTTATCGAGAGCTAAAGCATTCTCCCCTGAGATTAATACTCAGTGGCCCCTGGTTGTTCACCCTCGAATTCGAACTTGGGTGGGTTTTTCCCCAACACTGTGTAGTGAATGCTCTTAGAATCGAACCCCAATCAGTAAAAAATAGTTTAAAAATAATAAAAATTGAACTCTCTATGTGTTAAACTTGAGAAACCACGTCTTGGTTTGACTATGTTAGACTAAGTTATTGTTAAGGGTATTAAAGTGTAATTGTTTAGAGTAGTGTAATTGTTTTTCTTATGTATAGGGCTTGTATTCTCCTTTTATCAACAGAATAAAAACCATTCAATTCAAGGTTTGATTTGGTATCAGAGCCGAATGAAATCTCTACCTCTTTTTTTTCGGCCTCAATTTCTTGGCCATAATCCTCCAAACCCTAATTCAGCCGTCGTAACTTCCGGCCTCCAAACCCTAAATTCAGCCGTCGCAACTTCCGTCCTCCAAACCCTAATTCAGCTGTTGCAACTTCCTTTGCTACCATGGTTGCAATCCTAATTTTCACCAACCAAGAGAAAACAACCTATAATTTTCACAAGTTTCCTTTTACCCTAAAACCTACGAATTATGGTTATTGGCGATCAATGGTCGAGTCTTTTCTTACTTCTCACAATCTTTTTGGCTATGTTGATGGCACTATTCCGTGTCCAGAATCGAAGGTTACAAATGGATCTGCTACTACAGACAATCCAAGCTACCAACCATGGGTCTCCAACGATGCCCACATCCGTATGCTCCTTATCTCTACCGTGTCCGAAGAGTCTTTTCAACACATTCAGGGTAAAACCTCTCGAGAGGTATGGCTGTCTTTAGAACGAGCGTATGCTCCGGTTACTTTATCCCATGAATTTACTCTTAAAAATCAATTACTTCGAATCACCATGAAGGGTGATGAAAAACCTGCCGACTACCTCAGCAGAGCATAAGAATATGCAACTACTCTAGCTAATATCGGCGAACCAATGAAAGACAAAGATTTGGTTATGCTAACTCTTGCAGGGCTTCGTGAAGAATATAATGGTCTCAAGGCAAATCTCTTGGCTCGTTTCCCTCCTGTTAACTTCAATGAATTGCATGGCTTATTAAGTGACCATGATTATATGATCACAAGTATCTTGGCAACAAACTCGCAAGTTCCTCAGGCTTTTTTGGCAACTGCCTCTCCTGCTCAGCAGCCCCTTATGACTGCCTCTACACAACTACACCTCTACAACAGCCCCAATCTCGACTCCATTTAGCAGCAGCTTCATAATCTTCAACTCATGGCCTCTCAATTGGGATACCAACTAAACCCTGCGCCTTCTCCACGACCACAGGCTTATTTTTGAACCCGATCATTCAATAACAACCGTGGTGATCGCAGTTCCCGTGGATCTTCACGTGGAAACTCACGGGCTGCTTTCAATTCTTGCAATCGTGATAATAATGGCATACGCCAATTCTCTTGGGCTTCTACTCAAAACATGGTGTATGGTCATTGTAACAGTTGTGGGATTGGTCACCTACCATCTCAGTGTCCTAACCAACCTAACCAATCTCGTGCAACGCCACAGGCAAACTATGCTACTTACTCAAATGCTGGTTCGCAATCAGGATCCACTTGGAAGCCCGACACTGGCGCAAATCACCATGCCACTCCAAATCTATCTAGCATTGACAACTCCGAGGCCTGCTTTGGTAACGATTATTTACTCTCTATACCCATTTTTCATATTGGTTCCTCAAAACTTTACTCCCCTAACAAAACCTTTAACCTGTCCAATATCCTTCATATGCCTGAACTAAAACAAAACTTTTTATCCGTTCAAAAATTTTGTGTAGACAATAATGTCTTCTTTGAATTTCACTCATCTTATTTTGTTGTGAAGGACGAGTCTACACGCACTATCCTCCTAACGGCCCCCAGTGAACAGGGATTGTACTCCATCCGTCTTCCTAAGCTCAAGTCTTTACCCAAAGTTGCATTCACTGTTGTCAAGGCTTCCTCGAACATTTGGCATCAACGCTTGGGACATCCTCATGCTCAAGTTTTTCGTTCAATTATTTCTCATTGTTCTTTACCTGTTTCGGACAAATTATCAAATAACTTGTGTTCTTCTTGTCAACTAGGAAAGTCTTCAAAATTATCTTTATCTGGTTCCAATTCTCGTAGCAATAATTTTTTGGATCTTGTTTATTGTGATGTTTGGGGCCATTCTCATACACCATCATTCGATGGTTATCGTTTTCTTTTGTGTGTTGATCACCACTCTAGATACATGTGGTTTTATCCTTTAGTTCAAAAATCTGATCTTTACACAGTTTTAACAAACTTTATTAA
This sequence comes from Carthamus tinctorius, assembly GCA_001633085.1. Taxonomy (NCBI): domain Eukaryota; kingdom Viridiplantae; phylum Streptophyta; class Magnoliopsida; order Asterales; family Asteraceae; genus Carthamus; species Carthamus tinctorius. Next base: position 11,486 of record LUCG01170853.1, read on the forward strand.
AATGGTTGAACTCCAATTCAACACCAAGTTAAAGTGCATTCAATCTGAGTTAGGGGGGATTTCGTCCTCTCACTACCTTCTGTCGCAACTTTGGCATCATTCATCGACGTTCTTACCTTCACATAAGCGAACAAAATGGCATTGTAGAACATCGGCATCATCATGTTGTGGAAACTGGACTTACCCTCCTAGCCCAATCCAGTCTTCCTCAACGCTTCTGGCAATTTGTGAAACAGTGTACTTAATCAATCGACTCCCGTCTCGTGTCTCCTCCAACAAATCTCCCTATGAACATGTTTTTAAACGCAAACTTGATTACTCCCTTCTTCAGGTTTTTGGATATCAATGTTTTCCCTACCTTCGTCCATATAACCGCCACAAGATTGACTTTCGCTCCACTCCGTGTATCTTCCTTGGCTTTAATCCTGTTCACCATGGCTACCGGTGCTTTGACCCTTCCACCGAACGGATATACATAGCCAGACATGTTCGTTTCAACGGGCATGTTTTTCCCTAACATCCACCTACCCCTATCCAATCCCCATCACCGTCCGACTCTCCATACATATCTATTTTCCCTGACCCACCACCCGGTTTTCCAACCGAACCCAA
>LUCG01170990.1:0-13836 GCA_001633085.1 Carthamus tinctorius
GATGAGGTTTGCCCTATATCCCGAACGGCACAGGAGTGGCTCTGATACCATCTGTAACATCCCACTTACCTCAACATCAGTATTGTCCGCTTTGCCCCACTGGCTCACGGCTTTGTTTCTGTCGACCTGGTGAGGACTTCCCAGGAGGTCACCCATCCTGGTACTACTCCCACCCCAGCACGCTTNTGTTGTTGTTAGGAATGCCAAGATATTACTTATAACACCCAGGATCACTCTTGTCCACGGCCGATATGGGATATGCCTAAGGTGTTACAGTCAATGCGTTGCAAAGCCAGACGAGAATACGAATTGGTCAAGCTTGCTAAGCTTGGTCTCGTCCAAACTAGTCCACATAAACTTTCTTCCTACCATTTTTGGTTCTACGAGACCCTACCTCTAGATAAATCTATTGAAGCATGTTGCCTCTCTCGCCCAGAAGATACACCCCCTTCATTCCTCGAATTGCTTACCTCGTTGGATCCCCACACAAAATCCATCAAAGACGCAGGTCCGCCTCTAAAAAATCGGAGATATATAGTTTCCCAAAGGCACTCTCTAGCCAAATAGAATTCGGGGCATATATATTAACAAAGGCACAATCCACTTTCCGTGGAATCCAAGTTTCTTTCACAATGATGAAGTTGTTTTCAAGCTATACCAACTCCTTCCGAATAGGGGTGTACGCGGTTCAAGGTGCTAGTGAGCTACTCGGGATCGACTTGTTAAAAACTCAATTCGAGCTCGAGCTTCATTTTAAGCTCGTTTAATAAACGAGCTCTAGCCTCTTATATCTATTATAAATATAAATATATATACTAAATAATCAATAATAAAAAATTATAGAATAAATGAATAAAAAAACACATTCATTATTGATTTATAGGTAAACTAGTCGAGCTCAAGTTGAGCTTAGGCTCGTCTGACAAACGATTCGGGCTCAAGCCTGCTAAATCGTTGATGTGCTGAGCTCAAGCTTGACACATTAGGCTCAAAATGAGCCGACCTTAGTCGCGCTCGGCTCGACTCATTCACAACCCTACTTCCGAAAGAACTCAGGATCCCAGATCATACAAACACCATCTGATTCTTAAAAAAAGTCCGTATGTATTCGGTATTAGATGACCCTATTCTTTCAAAAGGGTCCATGAGCATCGATAAATAGATGTTATAGGGAAAGATGCAACAAAGATCGAAAAACGAATCGTAGAACAAAAATAAAGGAGCATGTGGATACCAAGCAAGTTAACCCGCTTGAAACTCAATAGGCGACTAACATGTGGGTGCATGAAAGTCATTTCACGCAATATGCAACTCCACCAACCCATGTTTCCATATGCATCATGCCTTCCTTATCCTTCTTATCCATATCCATATGATTGCCATAGGTTTAGTCCACGTTTAAATTCCATTATTATATTTCTTTTTATTTTTTAATTTTTTTTCTAATTTTAGTTAAAGGGTAAAATGTGCGAAATAGCAACCTACTTTCATCAATTTTCTTATTATCTCATTGTACTTTCGGTTTTTCATGCCACCTTATTGTCTACGTAGGCTTCCATATGTACCATATTGCTGACGTGACATTTGTTATTACAATATTGTTTTTTCAAAATTACTTTATTCTAGCATCAAAACTTCTTATTACAACATTGCACTTTTTGATTTTAATATTTTTATTATTTGAACATTGTACATTTAATCAAAAGTTACAACTTCAAAACACGTTCACAAAAAATCACATTTTACGAATAAAAAAGTTCACATATTATCGTTTGTTCATCACGCCATAAAATTCCCGATGAATATGATTTTGTAAAAAGAAAAAATCATTATTTTATATAATTTGTGTAATTAAAGCAAATGGGGAAGATATAAAAAATTTTCAAAACTGGATCCGTTAATTTGAAAGATTTTGTATAACTTTATGTAAAATGCTTTAATAATTAAATTCATTAGGAATTTTGTGGTATGATTAGTAAATGATATTTTATAAATAATTTTATTTGTACAATATAAATTTTTGTGAATATGTTTTGAAGTTGTAATTTTTGATAAACATTTTTTATTAAATGTACAATGTTCAAATAATAAAAATATTAAATCAAAAAGCGCAATATCGTAATAAGAAGTTTTGATGTTAGAATAAAATAATTTTGAAGAATAATATTGTAATAATAAATGTCATGTCAGCAATATGATACATGTGGACAACCTACAAGGACAATGAGGTGGCATGGAAACTTGGTATAATAGGTAAATTTAAATTAAAATGTTACCCAATGTTGTAATGGGTAAAATTTTCAAAGTACAATCCTCTAATAAGAAATAATATGAAATTACATCGCTGTAATAATAAAAATTGGACAATGCTATAATAAGGAAATTGATGAAAGTAGGTTTATCCTTTCTTAGTTTAGCATTATAAATAGGTTATAATTGTTTATGATTGTAATTCTGTTTTTTTATCAATACAATTCTTCTCTTTGCGAGTATTTTTGACTTTTCTCAATTATCGTTAGTCCTTTCACCTGAAAGTCTAAGTTCATTTGGATTAGACACTTGTCAATGCTATCACGTGTCTCCTATAGCGCCAGTTGGTATCAGAGCACAAACTTTCCTGTCTCTTCACCTTCAAGATGGCAGATCAACCGCCACCACCACTACCCTTACTAAAGTGAATCTTGTTGGGATCACGACTTTTACCACAACCTTCACTATTCTAACCTCAACCTTTGCAAACCGACCAAACCTAAATGTCAGTTCCAGTTTCGAATAAAAACCACCCCATCACTACCCAATTACATAATGAAGGCGGACATTCCTTACTTCTATGGAACTATGGGGGTAGAGGAATACCTCGGCTAGCTAATTGAGGTTGGCCATTTCTTTGACATCATGAAAATCCAAGAGTACAAACAAATCAAGATGGTCAATTTTCGTCGCAAAAGCACCGCAGCTGTATGGTGGGACAAGCTAACGGCTCAATGTCAAAGACAACGAAAAGGTCACGTCAGATCATCGTGGCAAATGAAGCAATTGATGATGGAAAGATTTCTACTTAGAAAATTTCAAACAAATTATCTACAAGATGTATCTAGAATGTCCCCAAGGTTCCAGGTCAGTAACCAAGTATATAGCTGAAAGAAAGGATATCGGAGAGACAAAAGGTCAAAAAGTTGTCCGTTATATCAACGGGTTAAAGCCAAGGATCCAAAGTAAAATCGGACTATAAACCGTATGGACCATCGTCGAAGCTTCTAGTTTGTCCCTAAAAGCAGAGCCAATAGAAAATTTCACTTGTAGTTCAAACTCGTACCGACGATCTCAAGAGCCCGTTGAAAGTCCGACCTTCGCACTCAATAAAGGAAAAGAGGCTGCAACTCCTCGCGGCGCCGACCCCCCTCACAAAGTCACGACCGATAATCCGAGTGGCGGGCCGCAATAGAAGGCGACTCGTCCAAAGACCCCAGTCCGTACGCCAAGCTGATGGGCCTTAAATGTCACCGATGCGGACAACCGGGTCATAGATCCAATGAATGTACTAACTGAAGAACTGTTGGGTTAGTAGAAGGAAAAAAGAGAGGGGATTAAGACTATGATGGTGTCAATTTTGCCGAATAGGATTTCTTAGAGAAGATCAGCATTGTACTCCAACAGGTCTTACTATCATCAAAAGAAGACGGACAACGTAATAACCATTTTAGATCCCACTGTTCTCAACAACAAGGTATGCGATTTAATTGTGGATTATGGTAGTTGTGCAAAAATTGGTAGAATACTTGAAGCTACCAATGAAACCTCTTGACACACCTGACTCTCTAGGTTGGATAAAAAAAGGTCCACAAGTTTGAGTATCATAAACGTGCAAGGTGTCTATTTCCATTGGAAAGCACTGTAAGGAAGATGTAATCTGTGATGTGCTTGACATGAATACTTGTCATATCCTACTTAGTCGACCATGGCAATATGACAATGTTATGTTAATCCGTTAGGGTGAGCATAAGATCACCATGAAACCTGTTTTGCACTTAGAGAAAGACACAAATAAGAAAAGAAGAATTGTTTAATCGCTGCTATGAATAAACATCCGGACAGAAAAGTGAAATCGAATACAAAGAAAGTTATCATGTGCAACAAATCAGAGCCTACCATACCAAGCATGGACCCTTCGAGGTTACTACTATGTCTACGTGTGGGTTCTAGAAAGATTCAAACAAGACTCAATCGTTTGGCAAGAACTCACGGTCGAATTATTTAGAAATGGAAGAGATTGATATAAGAAAGGTTTCAATAAAAATCGAAAAACAAATCGAAAGCAAAAACAGAAAAGTATACAGATGCCAAGCAGGTTAACCTACTTGAAACTCAACATGAAACACATGCATGAAAGTCGCTCTTTTCATGCATATCACCATTTCATGCAATATGTAACTCCACCAAGGCACCAACCCATGTTTCCATATGCATCATGCCTTCCTTATCCATATCCATATGATTTCCATAGGTTTAGTTCCATTATTATATTTCTTTTTATTTTTTGTAATTTCTTTTTTCCTTTTCTAATTTTAGTCAAATTAGGATTATAGTTAATTTTCGTATTTATCCTTTCTTACTTAGTATTATAAATAGAATTTAATTGTTTAGAATTGTAATTTAGTTTTTTTTAACCAATACCATTCTTCTCTTATTTATAAGTTTTCTCAATTATCATGTCCTTTCGCTTGAAGTTCCAAGTTTGTTTGGATTAGACGTTCGTCGATCCCATCATGTTTTTCCTACTGCATCGATGGATGATGCAAGAAACCTCCGTAAATGCTCTTATCAAAGTACCCAATAGAGGCAAATTAATCATTTTAGCAACTTAAATGTGAATATAATTAAGTTTAATTAACTCAAAATTTTACTTATCCCAATCTTTAATCCCCTCCATGAACATACACTTGCTCGTCGACATCTTTATTTTTATTCTCTTCTAAGACTTGATAAAATTATATACCATATGGAAGTTGAAAGGGACTTCTTGTGTTTGTGTAGACAATAAAAAACAAACAATAAGTTACAAGCTAAAAACAAATATATTTGAATTTTGGCAGCATCTCTTTTGCAATGATGTTTTTCAATTTTTTGTTCAATAAGATATATCCAATTAATTAACTTTGTAGCACCGACACAATTAATGTTATAGTCATCAATTATACAAGAAATAGACATAAACTAAACATAATAATTTGACTTAACTTCTCCTTAAAACGATCGAATGAATGTGACTTGATTAATGTATGTATGTACCACCCCATATATAAGCAATTTTTTTGGACCGCAAAAGAAATGATTTATTAGAAACAACGAAGTAGCGAGAAGGTAGAGCATTACAACATAAGGTGGCTTGGGAAATGAAAATACACCCATTACAACATATATCATCTTTGATAGAACCCAAATCAATTGTTACTTTCATTGATGGATTCTTTCACAAATAGGTACAAACATGTCTAAATTTTACGACATATAGATGTACGAAAACGTATTTTGGGCACGTGTTACTCCCCTCTTCTGGTTCTTTTTCTAAATTGAACTTCAACAAAGCAAGATGCCCTACTCTTTTTCTGATTATCAATCAGTGTAAAGTTTATACTTATTTCAAAAGCGAAAAAGGGAAAGAAAAAAAAAAGGAATTAGGGTTCAACCTTTCTCAATAATTTACTATCAATGATCATCAACTTTATCATGATCAACACTTTCTCCAACTCTTTTATTTGTTCACGGTATGGAGGATATTGCACCTTTTAAGTAGACATCAAACTCGATATATAACTCATCATAGATCGTTTAATAAGTTATCATCACGTTCTTTTGTATAAGGAGTTGAAGAACTCGAAAGTCGGAATAATCTACCTATGCATATACAATATTGAAATCCTATTGAATTTGAAACTCCTTTAACCGTATATATACAACTGACCTAGTATTTTCTAGTCTAGGTTCTCCAACATTTCTTTTTGAACTGCAGATAAACTCACACACACGTTCCCGTATGGTATCCGGGATCCATTCACCTAGTTCTGGTTCTACAACAATTATGTTCAATTACATTTAAAAGATTGGCCAAAATTCTTCATATTACATTGCATTAATTATTTGGGTTTTCTGCTTTGTTCATGCATATCTAGTTGTCAATCACAAGTGTTTGAAGTGGGGTTTGAATTTTTTGTTTCAAATACAAATCAAATCACATTAAGAACCCTAGAGATGAATTAAGCCAAATTCCTATTGATGTGGTTTGAGTAAGTGGTGAGGTGTCTAAGAAGAAGAAGACATGGAACAAAGGAAATGGATAGAAGAGATGGTGTGACATGGTGTTGATATGTCAATTTAAGGGCACATGCTCTTTAGGGACCATATTGTACACTTGCATTCTTATATATTGGACAATATTAGCCACTCTTTTGATGCTAACTCCTTAGTCCTTAGGTTAAAAAAGAGTAACGTTTTGATTTCGGCTGGTTATTTTAACTTAGAATTCCGAAAAATATCTTGAAAAAGATGATAGTTACATTACATTAATATGAATTAGTACAAAGCATTGCAAATTGCACACCATATTTCTAGGGGGATGTTTATATATGAATGACATGAACATTGGTCAATTGACCTTCAATCCCCATTCACTACAAAAAAAAAAGTGATTGATTATCCACGCCTTTTTAAGTGTGGATCCAAAACTATAATAAAGCGTAGCTATATTTGGCGTTACAATTTTTCTTATCAAATCTCTACATTTGAAATTATAAAAATTATAGTAAATATCACATTTATTAGTGTGGACAAATTATCTAAATTTTCACATTTCTAAGCATGAAAAATAATTCTATGGTTACAAAAGTCCACGCTTTAAAGTGTGAACTTTTTTAATTTCAAAAATTACATATTTAAAAGCGTGGACTTTTGAAATCAGAAGTACACATTTATAAATGTGGAGTTTTTTTTTTTTTCTAAGAATCTCTATATAAAAACTATTTGTCACACAAAAATTTTCCACGCTTTTTATGAAGCGTGGATAAACGACATATTTTTTTGTAGTGATTATAATCTAAATAAAATTTGGGGTAAATAATTCTTTTTCATGAGTGATAATCAGTTGCATCCAATATCTAACGTGAAACCTATAAAATCTTATAAAATTCTATCAAACATTTCATATTTAATATGAAATATATGAAAAGCGAATATTATGGAGATTATGGGTTGAAACTTAATTTGCACTTGTAAACTTATTTCAGCATCTCAAGTTAATTAGTAAACATAGATATTTGCATGAATAGCAGTAAAGTAAGAACTCCTTTTCAGTTTTCCTCTTCCCCAAAGTTTTGGCATTGCATTGTGTGGAGAAATGCAAATTTGAAGAGATCCACAGAATAAACCAAATAAAATACAAAAATAAAAGAGATTTATGCTTTATTATTTGTCTTTCTTTCTGTCCCTTTTTGTATTGACTTTTGAATATATTACATTGGTTCTTCTTTCTTTTTGTTTTTTTTTTTTTTTGAAAAAATAAAAAANTTTTTTTTTTCAAAAAAAAATGGTTAATTAATTAATTAGCTTATGATGAATTAGTAATTAACTATGATTGTTTAAGAATGTCAATAACTTCTTTAATAATAACTTTATGTATTTTTGGTTAAAAAAAGTTATAATTCATCTTTTGATCTTTGAAAGATGCAAGTCAACATGAAAGTAAAGTAATAGCAAAAAGACTACTGCTGTGCACACCAAGCAAAGAAGCTAGAGAGAGATCTAGAGAGAAGATGGCATTATGGTGATTTTACAGAAGCCCAAAGGGGTAAATTGGTAAAAACACAAGCATCTATTTTTTCTAGTTTATGGAATCAACACATAGGGTAGCTTCCTCCTCAATTATTCTGAGCATCTGGTGGACTGCACCTGCTATCTCATCTGCTGAATTGAGCCTGCATCCTTCTTCCACCTGCATATATATTTTCTTTCCCTTTTTTAATTTCAACAAAAGTGCATGATACAATATATATATATATATATATATGAAAGTTCAGATGTGAACCACTTTTTGGTTGTGAACGTGAGCACAGTCAAGAGCGCGACACATGGCGGATGACTAGGCGCGATTCATGGGTGGGCATTGAATTAAAGGGGGGACCACACTCAAAGCCGTCACGTGTCGCGTTCTCGGCTGTCCTAACGTTCACAACCAAAAAGTGGTTCATATTTGAACTTTCATATATATATATATATATATATAATGATGTTGAGTGTTTCCTTAATTTTAATTACAAGACAAAGAAACCAAACTAGGAAACAACAACGTTTTTGGAAACAAACATCTTTTTCCACCCATCATTTCCAAAACATTAACGGAATTAGGTCATACCAGGTGGAATTCCCTAAATTACCCTTCCCTTATCACACCCTTTTTATTACTATCATCATTATCATTATCATTATTGTAATCTTTTCTTTTCTTTTTTCCTAAACTAAAACCCAAAACCCTAATAAGACTTCACAATATATTAGTGTAATTAATAATGTGATGCACAAATTGAACTTTAAAACTTGTACCATGTAACACAAAACACTATTTAAAATTATGAAATTTTGATTTTTCAAGAAAAAGAGAAATTTGTGTTCTAATGATAAAAATGGAAAGTACTAGTAGTATCTCTAAAGCTGGTTTTTTGCATTGTGAAGTCATCCAATGAAAAGTCATTGTCATTTCCAGCACTTTTTGCATGAACATTATATACATGACCAAGTATTCTTTTTTTTTTGTGTGTACAATGTTATATATATATAAGAAAGGATGTCTGTGTTCGGATGCAGTGTAAGGTTGTACCGTACAACACAGTACAACCTTACACTGACACGACATCCTGTACACAGTTATCTTTTTACGTACCTTAACGCTAACGGAGTAGAGAACCAACGGGTCCAAGGTGGTGACATTGAGATGGAGTACAGACAGGTGAAGGGTTTGAAAGCACGCCACCATCTTCGAGAGCTGCGTTAGCCGTTTCTGCGACAGGATCCGGAGGTTGGCATGCGTTTCGATCAACGTGACCTCAATATCCGCAATGGCCGCCTTGCTTTTCGAGGTGTACTTGTTCGGGATTTGGGAACAGGTGTATTGTGGGTACGAAAAGAATTGCGAAAACGGAGGGGGACCCGACGATAACAACCTCGTGCTATCGCCAAATTCGCTATCTTCCTCTTCTTCTCTTTGTTGTTGTTGTTGATTTATTAAGAACTTTTGAGCTTCAAGAGACTGCAAGAGATGTTCAAGCTCCTTCACAAATTCTATAGCACCACCAACAATGGAAGCTTGGTCACCCTATAAACACAAAGAGGGGTATAATTGTCATAATTAACATATAAGTGTAGATGATAATAATTAAGTCAACCATATGAAACTGCAAAGATTTGGCTTAATTATTATATGCATCCGACAAATTGACAAGAAAAAGGATCTCTAAAAAGAAGAGAATGCTTTTAGAGAGATGAAGCTCTGTTAATTACAGTGTTATAAGATTTTGTACCAGGATGTCAAAGATTCTACTCCTTTGTCCTAGCTACTTAATTAGTACACATATTTCATTCATTCAAACTAGTAATTATTATTCAACAAGATGAAATTTTTATTATTATTATTTTTGCTACATGAATTTAACTCAAAAACACAACCACCTACATTGAGCAAAAAGGTTAATTTGGACAATAGTTACATGTTTATTATTGAAGTATTTTAAAGATTTTCCTTTCAAGAGAAAGAACATAGATGGATGGGCAATATTGCATTATCTATAAAGAAAAGAAGCAAGATTTCTTTTTCAAGAATTTGAAAATAAAGAAAGAATTTGAATGAAGGAATTCAAACTACTGTTATCTGTAACTTAATTTGGAATTAATTTTATTCCAAATGCAGACATATTTTAAAAAAAATGATATTTCAGTTAATTGTGCATTGCATTATCTATGAACAAAAACCTCACCAAAAAGTAAACAGAAAATAAAGAAAGTTCTTTTTCATGAATTTGAAAATAAAGACTATTTTCTGGAGATTAAATCCAGACATATTTTAAAAAAAAAATGTTCTTTAATTTTGATAAATTAATCTTACCTTCAAAAAGTAAACAAATGATGAATATATACAACAATAAACACATAATATAAATCTACATTTAATTCAAATTAAACAAGAAAAAAAGAAAGCAAACCCTTTGGACGTAAGATTCCGGCATGAGAGATCTTAACACAGCAAGATGTTCATTCATCTGTTTCCGGCGATTTCTTTCGACCGCAATGTGAGTCATTCTTTGAGTTTCAGCTTCTTCTTTGTTCTTGCAAACCCTAGGCCTTCTCCTCCTCTTCTTCTTCCCACCACTTTGAACCCCTAAATTCTGGTTATTACCATTACTATTACCACAGTTCTTTTCTGGGATTTTGCCACTGCAGTAAGCTTGGACAGCCATAGACACCTTTGCAGTGGTTGTAGTTAAAGAAGAATTGGAGCTCATGATTTCCATGGTAGCTCCTTGAGAGAATTGATTCAAAGGAGGGTTTGGGTTAGGGTTAGGGTTAGGGTTTTGGTTTTGGAGGTGGAAGAAGAAGCTACTACAAGGGTTAGTAGTAGTAGTAGTTGTGGTGGTGGTGGTTTCAGATGAGTCATTGCAGCTAAAAGGGGTTGCAGAGATGGTGTCATAGATTATGAAGTTGAGGAGTTCATTGGAAGAAAGTGTTTCCAAAGCCATACTACTACCTCTCTCTCTCTCTCTCTCTCTCTTTTTTTTTGTTATCTAATGTGTGGCAACTTTAGGCTTTTGTGTTTGTTCACATATATCTATTTATATATATCATATATGGGAGAGTGGTGTGACCTAGCTCTATATACGCTGCTACCATTATTCAATTGTTTCCTTATCCTCTTCTCTAATCTTTTAACTTACTTTTTCTCCAATGGTGATCAATGGGTATTATTATTTAGTAAAGTTAATTGATTTTCATATAATTAATTATTGTTTAATTGGTTGAAAAATTATTTGAAATTATCACTTTTAGGATTTTTAGTTCCAAATTAAAGCTACTACTAAATAATATATGTTTACTATGTCAATAAAGATGCATTCGCTGTAACAAAATTAAATTTATAAGACGTCTAAAATTAAAATAAGAAAATGTTTTTTAATAGAGCATTATAGAACCAAACACACAAAAGACTTATCTAAAGGTGTTATAAAAAAATTTATACAAAATTTATGGGCATTGTAACAGGATTTTATAAAAAAATAAATAAATAAAGTGTTCTATTAACTATTTTGTAGGATACTATCTAAAAAGACGTCTACGGACACAATGCGTCCTCTAAAAAATTGAGTTTAACGATACTTTTCAAAAGCGTCCTATAAAATTAACAATATTTCTTCTATAAAATGTAAAAAGAAAGAACCAGTGTAGACAATTCACTACAAAGATTTTCTAATGGATTTGTAATCACCAAGTAAGATTTTCTAGTTAAGAGATTGAGGTGGTTGTGAGTATGATTTTTTAAGGGAGAAGCTAATGGCACCCTATACACTGTAAAGTACATCTCTACCAAGTGATTTTCTTCCCACACATATCAATATCAAAACTTGTTTTTGACATTCATAATACATAAATTGACTTGATTTGATGCTAATATTGGTTTAACATTGTCCTATTTTGATAGGAAATTGATTTTTGAGTATTAGTAACGTTATATCAATATTTTTTGCTGATACGGTAGTGAATAATATAAAATAATAGAGTAAACTCTTTAATTAAAAAAATCCTTGTATGCCACATCATGTTTTTAAATGTCGTTGGAAGTATTTTTATAAAAAGGGAGGGGGGACAATTTGTTTTTTACAAAATGATGTGATTTTAATTGTAGTTTTGTTATTATTTAATAAAGAAATATTTATAATGGATAATAACTTTAAATAATTTTTAAAGCTCATGTAACACTTTAACATTTATGTTAAAAGATTGTATTATAATGAATTGGTCTTAGTGATAAATTGATTCTTCCTTATTTTCATCTTGAGAATTTAGCACGTCGTTATGGGGGAATCTTTTTAAGTCAAAATTATCTATCAATATTTGGCCTTACAAACTCAATAATATAAAAAGAAAAAAAACACCTTTTTGTAAGAGAAAAGATATATCATCATCAAAATGATTCCTATAAAAATGGAAATTTAGTTTCAATCAAATTAATTACAATCGCAAATTATAATAAACTTTGGCTCTTCATTTGGCCCAACAAAAACTCTAAAGTACACTCTTTTAAATAGAAACAATGTGTCGTGATATATATTAAATAAAAATGTTTAATTATTTATTAATTACTCAAATGAATTACTTAATAGTTCACATTTCATTGTTTACCAAATTGTTTGGGAACATAATAGCACTTAAATGCATAATTTTAACCTTGAACTCTCTTAAAGATTTAATTTTTTGAAAGGCAAGAGATTTTATACCAAATCAAAACAATAAACAACGAACATGAGACAAGGTTACAACCCAAGCAAAGCCCAAGCCTCAGAAACAATTAGTCGCAAAAACCGAAAACATCCATAGAGAAAGAAGTCTTAAGGCCGAGACAAAACGCAAAAGAAATAAACGGCTAGAGCACGAGATCGAGCCAACCACCAACATCTGTGACGAACTCTTTCAAAGAGCATCCAACACCGAACGAAAAACATGTTTTCCAAAGAATTTATAGAGGCACTACTGTTTCTAGACTACAATGCAAGTAAGCTAGCTTGTTAACACTCTTAGCTGATAGTTTAGTCGAGGCACGACATTGACAGGCAGTCGGGAAGCACAATCATTTTATTAAAGTGTGTTACGAGACTTGAGTTTAAAAGTAGTTATATGCTCAAGTAATGCTTATAAAAGATTTTGCGAAAATGTTGTTATTTTTATTTAGAAAAACGAAGAAGGAAATAATTCATATTAAGTAATACCCCTAATTGATAATGGTTTTAATTTGGGTGCATCATTTACTATATTGTTTAGTGGGGGAAGATCTAAGGTAAATTCCCTTATGTGCAAAGCGACAAGTGAAATTTTCACTTACACATATGGAATCATAAATATTACATATATCGTACATGTATACATATAAAACTATTTAAGGAAGAAATTAGAAATTTATGATAATTTAAGATTACATCTCAATCGTAAATCAAAGAAAAAATTAGAAAAAGTAATAATTTTGATAGTTTTAAGTTAAAATATTAATTAGAGTGAACTATAAATTTGGCCTCAGAGGTTTACATAAACCAACGAAATTGGTCCCTAAATTTCAAAAAGTACACTGAGCGTCCCTGGGGTTCATGTTTTGCTTTGAAAGTGGTCCCTGGTCACTAACGCCGTCAATGACTTAGTTAAGTGAGGGTGCTTTTGTCTAAAATGAAAGAAGAAGGGTCAGATTGTAAATTTTTTGTTTTATCCCTCCCTCTCTCTCTTTGTTATACACACACTCACAGGGACCAAATCTATTCCAGATCTGGTGGTGATAGTCTCTCGGGGATCTGGTCGTTAGCGGACTCCTCACCATCGCCACCGTCTTCATCCAAACTACTGATATCTAGTTGTCGGTGGACTCCTCACTACTGCCACCGTCTTCAAACCACCGAGATCTGGTCACCGACGAACTCATCACCACTGCCCTCTCAAACAACCCCTTCCTGCTCTGGCCACCCTCTCCAACAACCACCCCCGTTCCTCGAAAATCTTCAAAAAAAACCTAATTTTCAGTTTTTACAGATCTAGTGGCCG
>LUCG01171024.1:0-10219 GCA_001633085.1 Carthamus tinctorius
GGACCACACTCAAAGACGCCACGTGTCGCGCTCTCGGCTGTCCTCACGTTCACAACCAAAAGTTGGTTCACATTTGAACTTTCCTCTAAATTTATAATCGTTATATCTAATACACGAGTTGATTTGTCATTTGGTAGTTATCTTTAGTCAAATCTTGTTACTTAAAATATATATTTTATCTTTAAATCTTTGTTGCATATGATTTCTATGTTCTCCTGATTTAATGGAAAAAAGAAAAAAAAACATATATTGCTAAAACTTAAATCTGAACCTGATTAAATCTGAATTTGACATGGTCCTAAATCCTTCACGCACCCGATTTTAATTTTCGAGAGATAAATTTCATACCCAAAACCCGGTTGGAAATCCAACTAAGGGGCCGTTTACTTGAACACTTACCCGGTAAATGTTTATCGGTAAATTGAACATATCACTACCATATCGCACAATATCTTAGTCTCTCAAAGCAGTATCGTACGTAACAATTTACCTGGTAAGCTCATACCGGGTAAGAGTTGTCGATTTCACTTACCCGGGTAAGACTCTTGTTCATGCCATCGCTCTTACCGGTTCATGTTATTGCTCTTACCTGGTAAGATTCTAGTCATTTTCATGTTTGTCCCGTAATGTAAATTGACCCGGTAAGCACTTACCGGATAAGCATCAAGTAAACAGTCCCTAAGAATATATATATTGCTATATTTATCTTGCAACTATGATTCTAGAGCAAATATAGTTTTATTGATAGATAGATAGATTGTTAGTTTTATGTTTTTATTAATTTTCTTTAGAATGAATGGATATGATGCAAATGTACTGCATCTATAACAAACCTCTCAATTTATTCTCCATCTCTCATTGCTATATAGATTCACAAATATAACAAGCTCCACACCATCCTTTACCAACCCAAAAGAAAAAAATTGCAACTTCAACCATGGATGATTTAATTGTCTCCCCATCTTCATCTTCCTCAATGGCCTCCTTTCCCAATACCACCACTCCCAGACCTTCTGATACCATCCAGCAAAAGCTCCAAAACCTCCTCCAAAACCAGTCCCAACCATGGGCATACGCCATTTTCTGGCAGACCTTCAACGATGACTCCAATGGCTGTGTCTCCTTGTCCTGGGGAGACGGCCATTTCGTAACCAACAATCATCATATCCCAACCACCACCACCACCTTGCCCTCCGTCGACCCGGACCCTGAACCCGACTCCAGGAAGTCTGTTCTCAGAGAAATCCAAGCCCTCCTTGGACCAGAAAACCGCGATGACCCCGAGTGGTTCTATGTTATCTCCTTAACCAGATCATTCACCCCCGGAGACGGATCCGCTCCAGGTACCGCTTTCGGTTCAAACTCCATGATCTGGTTAAGTGGGGTGGATCAGCTAAGGTCTCTTAACTGTGAGAGAACTAAAGAGGCTCAGATCCACGGGTTCGAGACCCTGGTTTGCATCCCCACCCCAAATGGCGTTGTGGAAATGGGTTCGTATAATGTCCTCCAGGAGTCTTGGCATTTGGCTCATCAGGTTCAGTCACTCTTCGGAGGCGGTTCTACGTCTTCTTCTTGTTCCACTCCTGCTCCACTTCCTAACTTACTCCAACACAAACACCAAAACAAATCTATGAACATAAACTCTTTCAGCAACGATCACCATAATACTATTTCTTTTGCTGATATGGTTCTTATGGCTGGTGGATTGCAAGGGGAGTGCATGAATAATATGATAGAATTCGAGTCAAGTACGCCCGATGATCAGATGTCGTCAAAGAACATCGGAAAATTCTGTATGAAGAGGTACACGAATACAGGTACAAAGACCACAAATACCTACGTGGAGACTGGGTCGGAGCACTCGGACTCCGACTGCCAGCTGGTTCTCGCCAAGTCGGCCGAGAAGCGGATGCAGAAGAAGAAAGGAAAGCGGTATCCTCCGGTTAATCACGTGGAGGCGGAGAGGCAGCGGCGTGAGAAGCTCAACCAGCGGTTCTACGCCCTGCGCTCCGTCGTCCCCAACGTTTCCCGGATGGACAAAGCATCCCTCCTGGCGGACGCCGTCTGTTACATCAACGAACTCAAAGGGAAAGTAGACTATCTCGAATCCCAGCTGCAACGTGGTCGCAACACCTGCACCCAAGGGAAAACCAAGAAAGTGAAACTGGAGACGGCGGACACCGTAGACAACAGCAGCACCCGTAGCATGTACCAAACAACTCGAATTTCAACGTTAAAGAGTAATAACAACAAGACAACCACGAGCAAGGTTATAAACAACACGAGCAGCTTCGGGGAAGTGGAGGTGAAAATCGTGGGCGAGGACGCGATAATTAGGGTTCAGTCGGGAAACGCCGGGTTGCCGGCGGCGAAGCTGATGGATGCTCTTCGAGAAATGAAAGCACAAATCCAGCATGCGAGCATGTCGTGTGTGAACGAGATAATGCTGCAAGACGTGGTGGTCCGGATCCCTGATGCCACCGATGAAGATGAACTAAAATCCGATCTCATTCGTAGATTAGACCGCTAATTAACAAGCAACCAAACCACAAGGCCTGTGGCGTACTGGTTAAGGCTTGTGGGGACGTGGCTAGTAACCCATCTACCCAGGGTTCGAATCCAGGCATTAACATACCTGTGGCCATTGGGGATTTCCCAGGGCTGCATGTGCAGCAGTCAAGCATTACTGGGATTAGTCTAGGTCACGGTCTAGGATACCTGTTACCAAAATTAACAAGCAATCAATAATTAAGCCAGAAAATGTTGTATAATTAGGTATGAAGTGAGTCATAATTTATATAATTAATGTGTAAGATTAGGTAGGATTGTACAATTAATGTATATGTGGAATGGGGTGAGAGAATGGTAATAAAAACAATGGAAGTAGGCAAGTATGTGTTGTTGTATGAAAGGGAGCCTCATCAATGACGAAAAAAAGGCTTGGTGTATGTGTTAACTTGGTGTGTACCATTCTCCAAAGATTCAGCGATTCTTTTGACTCAACTCACGTGATACTGATAGAGTGTCAGATGGATGAATGATAATATGTATAAAAGAGGGTTGGGTCGGGGGTAGTAGATTTGTGGAGTACAACTCTGCCGAGCCTTCTTCGCATGGCCCCATGCATGGGTCGGAATTCAATGCTACCTTCGAGTCCTACCTAATGTTGTATCAGCATCACATTATATTTTTACGAGAAGCATGTCAATTTAAGAAAAAACGATGAGCAATCTCAGCCACACATCTTGGGTTACGGTGGACGTGATCACAGAGGATTGAGGCGATTCATGGTAGGGTAGAGAGTATTAAAGGGGGGGGGACCACGGTCAAAGCCACCATCGTTGACCGAATGAGTGGCTAAGATTGCTCCTCGTTTTTTCTTAAAAAGTTATGTTTCTCGCATGAATCTTTCTCTATCTAAAATTACGTAAATCATTAGTTTATATCCAATTCAATGTTATCCACTGGTACAGCTCGATTTCAGCCTGTATCGGAGATTTTTAAAGAGTTCTGGAAATCACGGAAACAAGCTCTAAAGAAGACAGAAAACATGCATTAGGACGCGCCTCGCGGCGCAATCCTTCCGCTGGGTCGCCGGATCAATCCAGGATTAATTGCTTTTATTTGTTTATTTAAATATTTTATTAAATGATTAATTAGTTTTAATTAGATTAGGATTTATTTAGTTATGCTTATTATTCAATTTCTTTTTATTTAGTTTTCTTAGTTATCAAGTTAAGGATTAGTATTAGGGAAGATTTAGGTTAATTTAGTTTACTTAATTATCTTCTAACTAGATTATAAATAGGACCTTTAGCTTTCATTGTAAATCAGATTATTATTCAGTTTATTCAATATAATTTCTCGTTTGAGAGTTATTATTTGGAGTTTTATCTCTTTCTTTTGAGTTTTACGCTTGTAATTCTCGTATCCCTTTTGGATTTGACGTTAGTCGATCCGTTCCACGTTTCTCACCGCGTCACCCACACATTTTATTTTATTAAATATTTAATAAAAAAGAAAAGAAAAGAAAGATAGAGAGAAACAAGAGAGAGAAAGGGGGTGAGGGGGGGAGCTGAAGACCACCAAGCCAAAATCGGCGAGGTAGTGTTGCGAAATCTTGCCGATGCACCCGAGAGGAATCCGAGCCTCTCAGGTGAGGCATAACGCGTAGTCTAATTACAATCTAATAAATATATGTTAGTACCAACTTTATGTTTTATGTATACATTAATTATGTGTAAAGACATCAACAATATTACAAAAGGAATGGAAGTAATGGATTTGGAACTTATGAGATAATTGATAAGTATTTAGCATAAAATCTTAGTTAGTAAGAGGCATATGTACAAGACTTTTATCCTAATAAGAGAAAAGACTTTTACTTGATACATGTTAATTCGATTAAAGATATTTACCAACAATCAATTTTAATAGCCAATAATAAATAGAGAAAATTATTTAAATAGTCATTTCAGAAAATCCCCTTAATTTCTTACCCATTCTCTCCCAAATATTCACGTTATACCCACCGAACCGCTATCTGGCAGCCACTATCGGACTCCGAGGACCGCTATCCGGCCAAAACACAACCCTGGCAGGAGGCTACCGCTATCGACCCTGCCGCTATTAGCGGCAACGGTGATTTATGGGGATTATATTGCCGCTATCAAGATATCAACCCATATATATACATGATTGCCATTAATTTAAAGGGTTTATTTCATAGAATAGTAACCAAGTTTCAATTTTGTTCTCCTAAAGTCATTCAAACTTTTTCTGCTCAACAAAAACCATTCAACTTTTATTTTTGTTACAGTCCTATGTAATTTACCTGTTGTAGCAGGTTACCAGGTAAACTTATTTTTTTTATTTAATTAATCTTTATTTAATTCAATCCCTAATTAAAATAATCTTTATTAATCTTTTTATTTAATTAATCTTTATGTTTAATCTTTTTAATTAATTAATCTGTATGTAATTTATCAGCTTATTTATAAACATTAACTCTTGATCAAGATTTATCAGCTAATTTTGCACATGGAAATCGCTTTTGCTGTTTTCCTCGTGTTGGCTTGTTACATTAAGTCGTTGGGCTGAATGTAGAGTTAAACAAAAACCCTTAAAAAGAATTAAACGAAAACCCCATAAAAAGAGAACTTGTTGTTTTCCTATCGTTGAGCTTATTTTTCTCTCTTTCTTTTTTGTGTTTATGTAGGGTTAAACAAAAACCCATAAAAAGAGACCCATTTCGTAAAACCCAAAATCAGATGGGAAAGAAATGAGGATTTAGTTGATGAATAAAATTATATAAAAGGAAAAAAAAGAAAAGGTTTTTGAGCAATTTGATCACAAAATTGTGGTGGGTATATACGAGTAAAACATTGATTATTTTAATTAGAATTGAATTAAATAAATATTAATTAAATAAAAAAATCAAGTTTACCTGGTAACCTGCTATAACAAGTAAATTACATAGGATTGGAACAGAAATTAAGGTTGAGTGGTTTTTGTTGAGCAAAAAAAGTTTGAGTGACTTTAGGAGAACAAAATTAAAATTTGGTTACTATTTTATGAAATAAACCCAAAAATTATGTGTGTGTATATATAATTGCCGCTAGGTATAATGCCGCTATCAATTATGAGGGTGTTTGGGATTGCTTTTCAAAACAACTTATTGACTTATTAGCTTCTCAAGCCCCAAATACTTGGCTTTTTCTCTTGGAAAAGTGTTTTTGAAAGAAACATTCTTAAAAAGTTGATAAGCTAAGCCAAACATCACAACTTATTGACTTATACCACCAAAAAAGTTAATCCAGACACTTTTTTAAAACTCCTTCTTCCACCACCATAAGTCAATAAGCACTTTTGGCCAAAAACACTTTTGGACCCCAAAAAACAATCCCAAACACCCTCTATGTGTGTCTATATATGTGTGTATATAGTTGCCGCTATCAATTTGCCTAATGCCACTATCCTCTTTTGGCCGAAAAAACATGAGCCGTTATTAGCGGTCGCCGGATAGGGAACCGGTGAGTATTTGGATACGATTGGCCGGATAGATTAGATCATGTGAAACGTATTATTAAAGAGATAAATTCAAAATTAAGTATGAAAAATTAATTAGGTGTTTTTATTTTAACACTATGTGTCTATGTTTGTCAATGGAGTTGATAGGCTAAGCTTTGGGTCAAATGCAGTTTTTTCAAGCAAGCTAACTGGCTAATCATATTTGACAAAAATGAACGATATGTTAAGACCACTCGTTATACTTCACCTAAGAGGCTTGGGTTCCACCTCGGGTTCATCGGGTAGGTACGACCGGGTACACCACCATGGCAGTTTTCGGGTTCGACGGCTCAGGTCCAAGAAGCCGGTAGGCAAAGGCCCACCCCACCCCCTTCCTCTTTTTTTTTTCTTTTCTTTATTAATTAGTTAATAAAATAAAAAAATATATGCATGGGTAAGATTGGGTTGCGTATAATACATGTTTTAGATAATTTTGGATAAATAATAGAAAATTGATGTGACGTTAATACAGTAGCGGATCTAGAAATTTTGGTTAAGGGGGTCGGAATTTTCAGAATTCAAGTAACATAATATAGGTTGGGGAATATCACAACAATTATTACTTGCACTACGAGTTTTCGATGTTGGTAATTTTCTTTTCAGGAATTCTTTCTATATTTCTAGTCAAATAATAAAAAAGTTTTACAATTAGCCACAATAAATTTATAAATAGACATATTGATAAATTGGAATTTATACATGATACAATTAACAATTACATTAACAATTAATATAAAACAGTTAATAATTATTTATTAAACTCTAATAATTAATCATTAGGTATCAAACAACTATAAAAGTTTTATAATTTGACAGACAGTTAATAATTAGACATCAAACCTTAACAATCAACAATTAGTTAGGTATCAACAACTAAAATTTGGTTAGTTAACAATCTTAACAATTAATAAAAATCAACCATGATAATAACTAATAAATAAAAACAATTTAACAATAGAAGTCTGAGCTTTTTCTTTTTCATGGGCTGAAGTTTTTTTCATGGGTGTCAACCCCTTTTATGATGGGTGTCAAAACTAAAGGAAATTTAAGCAAATCATAAAATTTGTCATTAAATGTTCTTTTTTGTTTAAGGGATAAGCTGACCCCCTCTCTTTGCTTTAAATCGGCCCCTGCGCTGATATGACTTTAGATAGGACTTTAAATAGATTTGGGTAATGTGATAAGTACGTGTAACTTATTGTCTTAATAATGAAATAATAACCGAAAATTGCATGTTACTAAATTAGTCAACTTTGATATTAATTATAAAATACTATTAATAATAGAATCACTTCCAAGAAAGTTATGAAGATAATCATGTTGCGTCTATATATCTACTATTTTAAAAATCGCTACATAAAATGTCATGAAGTCATTGTACAAGGTTTATATCGTCATGAAGTCATTGGACAAGGTTTATATCTCAGGCCATGTTAAGTCCATACATAATATGTCATGGCCTAATAATGCACAATTACATACAAGTAATATTGATGACCATCACAACTCACGTTAATAATAACGGACTTTGTATGTCCACATTTTGAAAAGTAGATCAAGAGTTTTTGGTGCGACAATGATTTTCAAAATGAAAAAAGTATGAGAAAGAAATGATTTTTCTACAAATATGAATATAACTAAAAAATGATTACCAATGAGACCATCAATAGAAAACTTTAAGAATAAAAAGTTAGAAGAAAGAAATAACATTTTAAATAATAGATAAGTGAAATATTTTAATATTATAACCAATGCTGAACGCTTCAAAAAAAGGAATTTGTTAGAGATGAATGTAATTTATTTGAAAGATTTTGACTTTCGATTTAATGTTTTGGGGAAATTTTAGAAAAACTGTCGGAGCATCCCCAACAACTTTACTAAAATTAAAAAAATTGGGTTTTTATTTGCTAAAACGTTCCAACAACTTTGCTCTTTCATTCTCTAAAATTGAAAAATATAGAGAAGTTTTTAAAATCTATAAATGATGAGAGAGAAACACTTTCACCAATAGCATAAATGATTGTTTAAAAGTTTTTAAAAAGTTTATTGGAATATCAAATGTAGTGGATATTTTCAGAGAGCAACATAAGAACGGAGATCGGTGGGTTTCAAAGAGCTCCAA
This sequence comes from Carthamus tinctorius, assembly GCA_001633085.1. Lineage (NCBI taxonomy): Eukaryota > Viridiplantae > Streptophyta > Magnoliopsida > Asterales > Asteraceae > Carthamus > Carthamus tinctorius. The sequence continues at coordinate 8,192 of LUCG01171024.1, forward strand.
GTCAGTTTCAGTATTAGGCTTGGCTGTTTTGGTATCTTGGAGAAGGTTTGTGACAGCGAAACAAGTAACATGCTTTTGGCCAAAGCTTATCAGTTGACGCAGCGAAGGCCCATAGGCTAGCGTGGGTGGTGATGTTAAGGATGTACAAAGGCGGTAGAGAAGCAGCGATACGCGATAAGCGACCTTGGTTTGGATCTCGCAAACCTCGTACGTTTTTCTATCTCTGTTTCTTTTAATTTGTTGGGTTTTCATCACTTAGGCCACTGTTGTTTTTGTTTGATGGTGTTTTCGTTCGGCTTTAGGTAGTTGTGTTGAACTTCTTTGTTATCTAGGTCATGGTTTGTACTCGGTTTAAATCAGGGGCGGACCTACTAAGAGAGTCGAGGGTGCACAAGCCCTCGCTCAATTGTTAGATCGTAATAGAAATTTCTTAACGGAAGTAATTGTGCATCCACATAAATTTTTAGTATTCTCTTATAGATTTTAAAAATTAAATTATAAACAAGATTTTGTATAGGTGGAATGGAATGGTTAGGTTTGCTGCGAATTGTTTTAGAGGTCAAGAGTTTAGTTCTTTTTTGCATCATTATTTTAATTATTCAGTTTTCATTTTTAGTTGTTCATGTTTAGATTGCGCAAAAACACACATGCTTCCTAAAAGGTTGAATACAAAACCTCAATCCACTACGTATAGAATTCACTTATGCTAAATATTCATGTATCATTCATGTCCACCAATCAGATGAATACACCTCATCAGAGAGAGAATATGAAGTAAAATAAAATAAATTTAAAATATATAAATATCTGAGTTGTCATCATTTCATTGGATAGATAGGAAGATAGAAAATTTTGGTACAGGTGATTTCTATCCATCCAATACTACTACTTTTCATTTTACTTGTTCTCATCCTAGTTTTATTTATACTTCTTTAATCTTCTTCTTATAATGTTTTGTGTTTTAAAACATTTTGATAATACTTGAAAGTCAATTATATAGCATTCCTTCGTATATGATATCGCTTGAATAAGTAGTTAAAATTATATTTTGTGGCTGCATCGACTGTCCTGTTACCGAAAAAAATAAAAAGTCCAACAAAAATTTTGGGTTCATCACTGGTTTAAATGGTTGATGGTAGCAATAAAATATTGTCGTTAGAAAAAATGTAATGTATATTTTAATAATATCAACAATGATAGATTCTCCAAAATTAAAAAACCGTAGATATGGAATTTTTTTTTTATTTTAGTTTTCTTTCTCTACCTTAAAACAAAATTAAAAATACCGTTGTAGATCTTAGTTTTTTAAAGAGCCACAAGTTAGAGCATCTCCAACGGCTTCTTTAAAACAGAGAAAAAAACAATTTTGGACAAATTTCATCTCCAGCAGATCCTCCAAAATGGAGAAAGTATGAGAAAGAAAGTGTAAAAATCTTCAAATTTGTATAACTCTCTAAAAATGATTACCATGAGATAAATAGTTTTTTATTGTATTCCATTAATAAAAATATTTGAAATGAAATATTTAATAGAGACAAATAACATTTTATAAAATATATGTAACATTTTAATAATATAAGATAATAATGTTATCTGTAAAATAAAGAATTTGTTTTTTATAGAGATTTTAGATTTTAATTCTTCATTTTAAAGATTTTTTAGAAATCTGATAAATGTAAAATTAAGGATGGCAATTTGAGATTTTTAATTAAGTCTCAAAGAGAAATAGAAGAGTGTTGGGGGTTTATTTGTTTGGGGCTTGAGCCTTAATCATTTAAGTCGTTTAAGGTTGAAGGTCAAACCATATGACGTGAGCTGTTATCTTGCTATTTCATATTTTCGTTTTAGTTTCTAAAAAAATTAGGTCAAAATCGAGTTGGTGGGTCAGCCTGAACCCGACCCGATTTTTTCCCCGTGTCAACTTCGTGTCGACCTGATTTTGACCCGTTTTAGGTTCGAGTTGGGTTCATACACTACAAAAAATATGTCATTTATCCACGCTTCATAAAAAGCGTGGAAAATATTTGT
>LUCG01171094.1:0-17833 GCA_001633085.1 Carthamus tinctorius
ATGTAGTTGTGAAGATCTTGAAAAATCGAGAAGATAGCAAAAAGAATCAAGCAAAACGGAGGATAAATGAGAGAGTTATGGCAAAAATGGTGAAACCCCCGAATTTCAACATTTAAGCAAGCTCGCGTGCGACTTTGACATGTCAATGTCGCATGTCACTGTCGCACTTATGCTCCAGGTACTAATTTCATGTGCTACAATGCCCTGTTACAATGTCAAACTGTCATAGTCACCTGTCACTGTAGCAAGATCCATACGGAGCCCCAAAACCAACTTTTCTTGCACGGAACACTCTCGAATGGCCATGAACTAATAGCTACTAATTCCCTGACACAAATTCTATAATCCATAATCCAAACCCAAACACAAGACCATATGCACTATCGCAAATTTCGAGTGTTACATATGGCCTACATTGTTTTGGCCATAACTTCTTTGTTTTAGCTCCGATTTCGCTCCGGAATGAACCGTTAGACTCGTAATTNAAATTTATCTTAAAGATCGATTTCTACGCTGTCATGAAGTTGTACTTAACCAAAAATTATAGGTGTTAAACGTTCAATTTCTAGCCGATTAATGGCCATGAAGCTAGATTCAGGAAATCGAAGATAGAAATCCCAAATTGTCAAAATAAGTTTTTTCAAACTAAAGTTATTAAAGTCATATTTGCAGTCTACCATGAGCCAAAGAAAAGCTAAACGTGTTAGTGATTTTAAGTGTTGAAAGGTAATTTTTTCACAAACATTAAATATGAAAAACTAATTGATATTTTTGCTTCAAGAAATGCAACGAGACATATTTTTAGGTAACATATGTTTACATTTTGGAATTCAGGATTTTGGATTTTATGTCCCTCTTTTTGGTTTTTATTGTAATCAATAAAAATCGACGTAAGAATGAGTCACATAGTTTGAGTAGGTTCCAAACCCTTTAAAAGATCGTACATGTTGCCGTTTCGTTTGCTTAAAAGATAGGCCTAAGGGCATTTTTTAGCATTTTCATATGAGGCATCAAAAACCTTAGGACCGCCCCTGAGCTCATGTATTTGTATACTCGAGCTTGAGCTCGATAGTCATTTCTCATGCTTGAGTGCCACTCTGAAACTCGCAAATAGTAAAAGATTAAACTAAATTCAAACTCGATTGCAATTTTTAAACTCGAATTCATTTAAAGCTCAAATTAGAACTTGAAATCAAACTCCAATCAAGCTCGAACTTGAATGAAGCTCAACCCCAATTCTTATAAATTAAAAATCTTAAAGGTGTTCTCTTAAAACTTAAGGGATGCATCTCAAAATTCATCCATCAAAGTAACAATGCATCTCAAAATTCATCCATCAAAGTAACAAAGTTGCTCAATTCACATCCGTCTCTCTTTATAACACCTATTCACTATTCTTTTGATGCCCGACATCTTCACTTTATATATGTTTTTCTTTAATTATGATTTCATCACAATGTTTATTTTTCCATATCTAAAAAATTGATTGATTTTTTTTGTTAAAACATGTACAATCCTCAACATTTTTCTTTTTTATAGGTAAATTTATTAATAATTTTTTTACAAGTCATATCATAATAGTAATTATATATAGAAACTATAAGTACCTCACGAGCTCCTCAAGTCAAATATTAGATGGCGCGAATCAACTTGTTAGTCGTTAGTATGTCAAGTCAAACTCAAGTTTAAACCAAACGTATTTAAGTTACATGTTTACCGAACTTTAACCTTGTCAATCTCAAATAACCCAAAAAGAAAAACCACTTGGCTAATAAACGTATGTTTTTTGTGGGTTTTCTTTCTGGGTCATGAAGTGCACATTATTGGTTGCTGTTGATCAATCTTGAATCTTTGATTTATTGTTTTTATATTCATTTATTCAACATTGGAAAAAAAACTCCATTAGTTGCATCACGATCAAAACAGTTCAGTTGAATTTTACACTTTTGCTCATTGCCACATGATTGGGGTTTGGTCCCTTAAATTCCTTTTTTTTTTGTTAATTTAGGAATTCATCTGACACGATACTTTAAATATCTTCTATTCTGTAAGGAGTTCAAGAAATCTCCATTTAATCAACATATTAAAAAGCCTTCCACTTGTTAAAGATTCAAAAGAACCCAACTTTTTTTGATGATCAAATGTATTGCCTACTTGTTTTTAAGGATTTTATATGTTTCTTTGATTCCCTTGGTTGATCAAACTCACATTTTTTTTCAAGATTTTCATGACAATATCTTGGCTGCTTGTCTAATGCACACGTTTAACATACTGTTTTGTAGAACAAATAATGAATCCACAAGTCCTGATTGCATTGAGAATGTCTGGTCATCTTCTGCTTGGTGTTGTTCGGATATATTCAAAAAAGGTCAAATATCTCCAGTGTGACTATAATGTCCTATGCATAGTGAGAGAATATGACTTGCCTTTCACCCAAAATAGGAGACAAATAAAAAGGAAGAAAAAAAATAAAAAAAAAAGATTCAGCCAACAGTGGTATTGGNCAATTGTTTTCTCTCCTTATTTGGTTGTGTGAGTCCAATATAGTAGAGATAGATGTAGATGCAGTAGAAGATAAAGGGTGTGATAAAGGTAAACACAAGATCAAGAACACAGATATAGAAATCTAAGCTCAAAAACACATATATACATGATTAGACACAACAAGTGTCTATTTGGTGTTTGGTACTCCTAGAATTGGACATGACAGAACTAGACAAGTTCATAAAACTATTTGATGATTTTATGTATCACATAATAGTTATAACCGACATAAATAAAGTAAGTAAGATGATTTATAAACATTTTTACACAATTTTCATAAACATGAATACATATATAATATCACTAAACTTGAATGAAAATTTGATGTAGCTGATGGTTGTGGTTATGGTAGAGGTGGGAGGTGGTGGCCTATGATACTACTAGTGGTAGTTGATGATGGTGGTGGTTATGGTAGAGGTAAGGTGGCCTACAGTGGTAGTAGTGGTAGTAATGAATAGTGGTGGTCAATCGCCGACAGTAGTTGTGGAGGTGTTGAAGGAGATTATTATGGTAGATGAGGAGAGGATGAGGTGGGTGGGGCGAATGGTGGTTGTAGAGGAGATTGTTGTGATAGAGGAGGTGGTGGAGGTGGCCAACGGTGGTGATGGTGGAAGAGACGGCGATGGATGGTTGTGGTTGGTGATGTGGTAAATTATATATATAAAAATACCAAACAAATTAAACCCTTTTTATTACCCTACTAAACTACCACAAACACAGGCAAGTATGACTTGATCGGTAATAGTATGGTATAGATAATAGTCCAAGTATTGTTCTTACCACTGGAAACAGTTAAGCTAGATGACTTATTAAAGCTTTTGTAGATTAATCTGAACAATGTTGCTTTTGGAAAAGGTTTATATTTAATAAAACACTAATGAATAATAAAACTGTCAAAAAGATGAAAACTGATAAACAACACAACTCAGAGGTAACTGTATTTATTATGAATAAAGATTAAGAATCCCTTTATGATGGTTTGACTTAATCAAGCAAAACATTGATATCTAAAATCCCTAAGACTCATTCAGAAGAAATCATCAAGGTTATTTAGCCAATTTAACCGACATACTATCCTGGTTCTTCAGTCTAAGGGCTTACTATCCTCAAAGACTGGATTTAACCCTCATCATGACTAGGTTATTGGACCCTACTCTCCAATCTTTTTAAATTTAAGAGATTGCCTACCAGGTCACCAAAGTGAAAGGTAGAAGAGGTTGTTTAACTGAAAAGAGTCTATCTATCAATTACTATCAATAAATACACCCGACCAATGATTTCAAGTAGCGAAAGTTAAAACCATGAAAAGGAATTGAACTAAAACAATTAAGATCTAGACATTCATCATAAATATAAATCAAACCATACAAAGTTAATCAATCCATAATGTAAAGCAAGAGAAACTAGTACCTAGACAAACCAGTAATAGAATCTAAAACAAGCCAAACCATATACCAGCAGATTTGATGTAGAATCCTCTCGAATCATCTCCTCATGCGTTGAGCTTCTCAAGCTTTAGTTGGAAACCCTAATCGGCTCCCATGGCTTCTCTCTGACCTAATTCTCCAGAAGTCGATTTTTTTATGAATGGAAAAGTTGTTGTTTCTGAATAGGTTTCATCTGGTTTAAATAATAAAAACGGGCAGCGACACCGACACCGACACTCTCGCGGTGCGAAGCAAAGGCTCGCGGCGCAAGCTAGGCAGATAAGGCAACTATGAATTTTTATCTGATCTTTATTCCTTATCTGATGCAAGGCCTTTCTTTGCGGATAAGAAAATGTCTTGGAGGGTAATTTTACCCCATTTTCACTTCTCTTCCAAAAAGTCTCATTTTTGACGTTTTTACCATCTTTTTTATACTTTTTGAATTCATTGCCCAAAATTACCTGAAATCGTAAAACACACGAAATTAATATTATTCACATACGAATTAGGCCAAAAACTAGCATAAAAGTTGGGAAGTAGCGTTTCAAAAAACATGTATAATTTTGGCTATATCAGTTGGTGAATGACGATAGTTGCGTAGGTGGTGATGGACCGTGGTGGTCGGTAGTTGACGGTGGTTGTAGGGGTGGTGGAGTTGGCCAATGGTGTCTATCGGTGGCAATGACGCCCACGACTAGTGGTGATAAACACTAAAACAAATACCATATTAAGGTTATTTTCAAACGAATGTTAATTAGTAATATTTTAGTCTATGTCTCATTTTTGTCCATGTTGTTCCAACTGATTGCCGCGCTTGTATTGTAAATATGCAGTTACAAATAATCCAGCCAAAGTAATAGGAATTAGACCTAACACGATTCCAAATAGAAAAACTTCAATCATTTCAGTTTGTTTGAAAGGAGAAGAAAATAGGTAATATCTATACCTAAATATTAATCCAAATTACTATGAATCTCAATGACCAAAAATTTGCCAGTCGACACAGTAAGTACCTATACACAAAAGTTTGCAGAAAGAGAAAAACGTTTTTTTGTCTCATGCCGTCCCATCTTGTCTTAGTTTCTGTCTATGTCTTTGTCTCTATCTCAATCACATGTCACGCCAAAAGTGAGATAGTAAATTCTTGTTCTATTCCAAGCTGTATCAAACATGGGACAATGGTTTATCAAACATAAACGTGAACAGGTTCTATCCCTTGTACCAAACGTACTCTTACACCCCGAAAGAAAAACGGAACCTCAAATGAAATGACGATAATTGATACCCCTTTAAAACTCAGGGCTAATAAACCACCCGGCCCATAACATCAATGAATCCAGCCCAAATAAAACATACGAATTCTTCCTCCAATGGCGCCAATTCCTTCCTTCCTTCCCGCCCGGCTTAATTTCCCCCAAATTTTTTCAATTTTTAACATCACTTCCTCCGGTTCCTTCTCAAGAAATCTTTACAAAACCCCACTTCTGAATTCCCCCATTGTCTCCCTCAAGCTTCCAGAATGTTCTACTCGCACAATCTGCTTGCAAGAAAAGGTCCGCTGGGTACCGTTTGGTGCGCCGCCCATCTCCAAAACAAACTCAAGAAATCCAACTATGTTACCGTCAACATCCCCTCCACTGTTGGTAAGTTCTTTCGTTTCAACTGCTGATTTCTTTAATCATTAACTTCTTTATGCTAGAAATTTATGTTTTTTTTTTTTACTGATTTCGGTTAGGGTTTTCTTTCTGGGTTTCTTGTGTTCTTGTTTCAATTGGGTGGCATTTTCCGGTTATATAAATCTTGGATCTTTGATTTACTGTTTTTATAAGATGTACTTACTTATGTGGTGTCTTTATTTTTAGTTAAATCAACATTGGAAAAAAAAACTCCATTTGTTGCATCAAGATTAAAACAATTTCAATGTTCTTGAAAGTTGCTGGAGTTTTGATTGATATTTTCAAAGTTCAGTTGAATTTACACTTTTGCCCATTGCCATGGTTGGGGTTTGGTCCCTTAAATTCCCATTTTTTTGTTAATTTAGGAATATTCTGAAAGGAGTTCATCAAATTTCCATTTAATCAAGATATTAAAAAGCCTTCCACTTGTTAGAGATTCAAGGAAACCCAACTTATTTTTGATGATCAAATGTGTTGTCTACTTGTGTTTAAGGATTTTATATGTTTCTTTGATTCCCTTTGTTGATCAAGCTGACATTTTTTTTAGTGGTATTGCTTTCAAGATTCTGATGACAATATCTTGGCTGCTTGTCTAATTCACACATTTAACATATTTTTTTTGTAGAACAAATAATGAACCCACAAGTCCCGATTGCATTGAGAATGTCTGGCCATCTTCTGCTTGGTGTTGTTCGGATATATTCAAAGAAGGTTGAATATCTCCAGCATGACTGTAATGTCCTACGTATAGATATAAGCAAGGCCTATACATATGCAGACATTAATCTTCCCGAAGATGCCAATCAAGCAAAATTTGAATCCATCACTTTGCCTGAGAATTTTGCGCTTGACGTATTGAATGTTGATGACTACGATCCATATGGGTATAAATTCTGCTTTTTATTTATTTTGTAATCAATATCATCTTGACTACTTAGATTATATATAATTGGTGGGTTTTGATTCATAGGTCTCCTGACACGCATATTAGACACCACGAGGATATTACACTCAACGGTAAGATGTTATGATTATATAAGTTTGATATCTATTAATGAAAATATGATTTCTAAAGTTTAGCATATTCTCAGATCAAAGTCCAATCAGTTTATCCAAAAACGGAGATCGAACTCCTGCCGGATATATCATGATTTCGCTTGGTGAGGTAAGTGTGATAGTTGTTGTATATTTTGGTTGATAGTTGTGTCATTTAGCTGTTTTTCATGAAAGTCTTAATGTTTAATTTTGCTGTTTTTTGTAGGATGTTTCTAGAACTCCATCTGTTTCTCATTATAATTCACAACCAAGCCCAATGCCGATTGAAGCAAGGTATTTTTCTCAGAGAAATTATCATAGCAGACGGGGTTATGACGATTAATGTTGTAAAAATAATGACTTTGTTATCTTTTTTAATGCAGCCCTCATTCTCTTCCTCCACCCGAAGCAAATGCTGGTGTTCAAGAACCTGATCCCAATAATCAAATGGGGTCTGGTGATGATGGCTTAATTGATGATGAGAATGTAACTCGTCCTATTCTTCGTGATGCCATTCATGATAATTATGTGGTTATGCCTTCCTCAATGCCTTCAGACGTGGAGGAACCTGACTTAGTTCTGGTGGAACAGTTTGAAAAAGACAACGGTTCAGCCGTGCCTGGTGAAGTCTCGGTTCCTGAATTTTCACCAGTTAATAAGCAAACGCCACCACTGGATTCAGCTCATTCAGGACCCGCCAACGATAACTCAGACCCACCTGTCTCATTTGGTTAGTGTCACTACACAAAACCAGCTTTTTACTGGACGCCAAAAATTGTCTGAATGTCTATGACATTTTGGGTGTTTTATAAAGCTGATTCTATTGTAGTGTTTTGTTTTTATTGATACTTAATTAGGGATCGTGTTAGCATTGCCTGAGTTATTGTGTTTTATATGGTATCAGGGTTGGCATCATCTTCGATGGCTGTTCAACCATCTCCATTGGCTGAACCAGCACCTGCAGCTGTACAGCCAAGGGCAAAACGGAGAAAGATACAATTCGATAAATCTCCAGTCTTGACAAACAAGTATGGTTTTATTTTACATTTCATGAAGATAATATTTTTCTGTTTGCTTTTCTTGATGAGGCGGTTTATGGGTAATTTAGGTTCATAAAGGAATCCTTAGATGATCCCAGCAATTTGTCACGAAAAAGAAAAGGAGCCTGTTCTTTGTTGGATGTTTGGAAGCTAAACAATACTCTCAAAAGTGAAAAAGTCATTTTCGACCCCGTTATAACCGGTTAGTTTGTTTTTGTGGCATTGTTTCTTTTTGGTTTGAAAATTTTAACTGAATGCATATTTTTGTCAATATGTGCAGGGTTGTGCCATAATCTTAGCCAAATGTTTGAGCCTGGCTACAAGTCTACAAAACCTCGGGTAATTGAGGCTGAGCAAGACGATGTGGAAGTTGAACATATTCGTAAGGTTGTGGGTCCCGATGACAACAATGCTATACCGACTTACTCACCAAGCGGTATGACGAGCATGCCTTCTCCAAATAATGGAGCGTTCTCTTCTCCACGTGAAACGGATGAATATACCCCTTCCGTTGGTACTGATGTAGGGTCGAAGTCTTATCAGGTGCAGACGTCTGTAGGGACTGGTGTGGGGTCCACACTAGACCCCACATCGTCTAGCACCTATGTGTTTTCTGATACGGGAACACCTATGCAGTTCTCTCAAGGTGACCAAGGTTTTGATAACAGTGGCGGTTTATTTGATATCCCTGAAGTGGATGATGCCGCAGTACGTTTCTTATGCTCGTTTTTATTTTTATTTTTGAATTATATAATATTCATACATAGCAAATTATGTTAACATTTCTTGTGCATGATATTCAAACTCACCGTTGCATTGCTATTTCAGGAATTGACATTTTTGGAAGACGATGAGGGTATGCCTACGCCAATGAGTAAGTCCGTTTGACACTTGTTTAGTACTTTAGTTTATATTTTGATTTTTATTGCTACCTTTGTACAAAGAGGGTCTAAAATTGACTTTTGGAGGGTTAAGTTATTCTCTTTTTTCTAGTATGGATTTAAGCATGAAAATTATTATCTGACTCATGAAAATACAGGATCAGGGGGTACCCCTGCAGCGGATTACTCATCTGGAAGACAAAGGACACCGCCAGAATTTGGGTCATTGTTGGCAAGAACTAGGTAGGGTTCTTGAATCTAATGTGATTTTTATTTGGTTTTGCGGTGTGTATTTATGTGCAATTGATGATGTGGGTGCAGGGCTGTAGCGCAATTTATAAAAGAGAAGTCCTCAGCTACCCTATCCACACCAGAACGTGAAGGAGCTGTTAGTTTGAATAGCATTTTAGATGGAAAAAGAAGAAAAGTATGCGCTCGAATGTTCATGGAGACACTGGTAAGTTCTTGCTTGAATTATGGAAAGTATGTTGAAACTTTTTAGTTGCAAGATTTCTAACAAATTTAACTTGTGTATGGTTTAGATCTTGAAGAGCTGTGAGCTTGTTGATGTAAAGCAAGATGAAGCATATGGTGATATAACTCTAAAGGTGACTTCTAAGCTTTTGAAGCAGCAATTTTGAATCAAGAAGGTTGTCAACAATTTTGCAGTTGGGTGTTCATCATCATCATCATCGCCTTTGTAAATGGTTTGGATCTCTGATTACTAGAGGAAGAAGTGCTATAAGTTATTGTATTCAGCAACATATCTAGGTTTTACATGTAATTAGATGTTGATAAACAACTTATCTTTGACCTTTCCTCCCCCCTGGACCATTGTTTTACATTAAGAATTGGTTATGACCAAGTTGCTAACCAGATATAATTGGTCTTTCTAAAAACTTAAATGTGTTATTGAGTAATTGATCATTGTAACTAAAGAATTGGTCTTTCAAAAAGGACAATGTTCAGTTAGGCCTTGTTTACCAAACATTTACCTAAGTGGTTACCAACAAAATTTAACAATATCACTTACTTTGTAAGATTTTAGTCTACAAACATGATGTCGTATTCAATACTATCACTTACTTGGTGGTGTGTATGGTGGGACCATTTATTTATTTTAAATTTGATTGGTTAGAGTGGGATAATATGTGGGTCCCAAAGTTTGGTTGGTGAGAAGTAACTAATACAAGGTTGATTGGTGGGTTGAAAAAAGGTGACATGGGCGACGTGATGAGTGTGGTAGGGTGTTACCATTCCTGATACTCTAATCTTTGTGGGACACTACCTTGTTAACCTGAAAACGTAACTGATGATACTGATGGGTTTAACTGGTACCATATGTAATCCTTCTTTAGGAACTATATAAGAAGCCAATCCCAGGGAACAGTGAAGCTTCATAGGGTCTTTCTGCCTGGGTGTAGGTTAAACATTTGAAATCCGACTTAGCAAATAGCAAAGGTGATTCAAGCCCATCTCCATCCAGCATGATTTAAACATGAACTTGTTACGTATATGAACAAAATCAATCCGGGTGCTTAGTTGAGCTACTTGCCCAAGGAAGACACTATTGGCACTTGAAATCATATTGAAACCTCCTTTTACATTTGATTTTAGCAACAAAAGTAGGTATAATCAAGTAGTTTTATGAAACTTGAGGGGGTGTTATTGTACATCTCATAAACTATAAGGAGAGTATCTGGCTATCTTTCATCTTATCATCCCTTATATATATTCTTGGAAAAGCAAAGAAAGAGAAACAATCTCTCTCTCTCGTATCGCAATTTTCTGAGAAGAAACAAAGATGCCTTTGAAAATGGTGGACGCGACCTTGTCGACCTTCAACTCGGTTTTCGACAAGTTCAAATCTGAAGCACCAAACAACAAAGCCAATCTCATCCTCTTCTTGGCGGATATCGAACCTTCCACTAATCTCAGTTGGTGCCCTGGTAAATCTCTTCGTTTTTCCTGCTAATTTGTATGTTGGATCTATCAATTGCAATGTGGTTTGTGTTACCTTATCGTTCTTCAACTGTGTCTGATGAATGGATTGTGCAACTGTTAATCGATTTTGCTTCCTTCATCTTAGGGTTCTCTTTTGGTCTTTCACTAATCACTACCGGAATTTGAACTTGATATGGGTGTTCTAATTGGTTTGATTACTCTTTCACTTGATTGTTGTGAAGTTGATCGTAGTTATAAGTTAGGTTTTATTTCCCCCCTAAAAAATTGGATTTTGAAACTAGGGATTTGCCTGTTTGACTTTAAAAGTCAAAATCACTTTTTTTGATGAAATTAACCATGTAAAATGTTGCGAATTGCAGTTTATCTTCCTCAAGATGGAATTGATATGTTAATTGATCTGTTAGTTTTGTAAGTATTGACAATTGGGTGCATTGAATGGGAACTTGTATAAGAGGATAAAAATGCTTCTTTTTTGTCCCACCAAAATAGGTCGAACAAAAATCACCGGGAGATAAGACAAGGATTGGTGGATTAATATACTACTCCATGTTCCAATTTTGGTGGATTAATTGGAAATATGAAGGAAAAAGAAGTTGGTGGCTAGATTTAAAATATGTCAGCCAATATGGCTATTTAGGTTAATAATCCTGTTCATATTCCTCTTTGTTTGGATTGATAATTTTAAAGATTCTTACTTGTATGGACGGACTCATTGTAGAGAATACGGTGGCATGTGCCACCGTTTTGTTCCTCCGTTGTAGTACTAAAAATTATAGGGTCGTGAAAAGTGTCACGGTATCAGTTTGTTGTGTGCCATTGTATGTGTTGTGGAACTACCATGACGACCCAGGTTACTCTTGGTAGAATTGGTTTGCAAGGCTTTTCTTCCACCCTACACCCGAGTTTTGAATCTTGTTAGTGTCATTTTCTTAGTTTTTAGCTTTTAATTTTCATGGTTATTATTTTTCTAAAAGACCATTTACAATAAAAGTTTTGAATACATGACCTGACATATGAAAATAATGAACTAACCAACAGACCGTTGATGATTTTGTGAAAAATATCCCTATATATTTTTTTATAGTCAAATGTCACAACCATTTGAGTTTTTTTGGGGTCCATCCCTGTTTACATAGTTCAACAATCTGCTACTTACATGGTCTTCGGGATTTGCTTGTCTCTATAGAAAAACGGTACCACTTAATAGGTTAAAGGCATAACCAAGGTCCTGGTTGGCTGGTTCCCAGCCCAAAATGTATAACCGGTCACATTGTGTTAAGATAACTGCAATTTCATTGCCTTCATTTTTATTTTTGTTTGTAACAGATTGTGTGCGAGCCGAACCAGTTATATACAAAAAACTCGAATCCTCTCCTGATGATGTGGCGCTCCTGAGGGCTTACGTTGGGGACAGACCCACATGGAGGAACCCGTCTCACCCATGGAGGGTGGACTCAAAGTTCAAGCTGAAAGGAGTACCAACTCTAATTTTGTGGGAGAACGGTGAAGTTAAAGGTCGGCTTGAAGACCATGAAGCACACATCGAACGCAAGATTGATGGTCTTCTCGCTACCAAATGAATATCTCTTCAAGTGTCTTGAGGTTATTGCACCAAATAAGGTTTTAGTTAATAAATGCTGTAAACTATGTTTAAACTCAAAATGGGCACAAGAGGTATGAGCTTAAAAAGTGTGTTTTTGATATGAAAAAACCCCTCCATGGTGAAAATCTAGCATAATTTTTGATCACATGGTGTGTGTGTGTGTGTGTGTGTGTGTATGGCTCATGCAACACTTGAAAAGATTAAGGTGTTAGTTTGTTTTTTTAAGAGGTCCAAAGTCTAATTTCACCTCTAAAAAATAAGACACTGGATGGTGCAAAATTTTAGAAGATGATAAAGAGGTTTTGAGATCTTTTTCTTAAAAGTAAAACAAATAATGTCAAGTATGCAAACCTCTTAAAAGAGAGGTTTTAGAAGGTATTTTTTAAAAAAAGCTAACCACCCTTAAATATATCTAAATCTGATTATATATTAAAAGGAAGAACCATAAACAATGATTTAACATCTTGAATTATGGTTGATTTTTATCTATTCTACTTTGACATGATAGAGATGAAAGTTGACGATGGGGTTGACCCTTCTCTTCCGAACTCATGTTGTTGGCTTATTTTGACCGACCTTGCAAACTTACGGAGCTAACCCTTTTTTTTGCAAATAATCAATCTATATTAGAAGTTAATTAATTAAGTAAAATACTTATATATCTAGAGAGAAAAAGTTCGGTTACAAGCCCTATCTTCGTTTTGACCGAGAGACAAACGAAATGTGACACGTGTGTCTCCATTTAATAAATGATAAACATTATTTTTTACAACATTCATAATAACATATAGGAGAAATTATATTTTCTCATTCTCTTTATGCCTACTCATCTTCCTATTCATACGGGAAGCACACATTTGACTCATGATCATCAATTTCCTCCTCATGTGATAAGTGTATCTTTTCATATGAGTAAGAGGATAGGTATGCATAAGAGGTAGGATGATATATAATTTCTCTCTATTTGGTTATCGATATTGGTGAGAAAATGATAGATTGAAATTTGGAAGGAAATGAATATATGGGTTATGGAATGTCTTTGAGCCAACCACCAGGTTGACTTTTGTGACCCACTGTCTGAATCGAATATTAATCATGTTACATTGTATTTCATTTAAGAAATTATATTTCAATCTCAATTTTGTCATATCAATGATGCACCATTGCAACCTGCTTAAGCTACTAATACATGCTTATGAGTCAGATTTGAGCTTATTGCGCCCTTGGCCAGAAACGAAATCAATCAAATAAAGCTTTGTTGATCGTATAAATCATGTAACCAATGTGTATATATATCTGTAACTTTTTATGTACATCTTTACTCCGCTACAACACACCCGTGTGATGAAAAAGAATGAATTAATCGAATAAGAACCTCAAGCTCCAAGAACCAATAACAGGGTATCCCTGTTTGTATGTATAGAAAACACTAGGCCAGAAAGGCATCACCACCTTCAAGCTGTCATCCCAATTTGGTCGACTTCTCGTTGTGGACCCAAACCTCACAACGGCCGTTGAACCATTGAATCATTACGCATACATTCGGGTATGGGATATTTTGTCACATCGCGTCCTGCTTTGCTGGTTCTGATTGCTGGCTGACCCATGGAATCGCGGTGCAGATCAAAGATGATCCTGTTGAATTCCGCTTCGGGAAGGGAAGGGTTCAAGAAATACGACAGCATCTGTCTCTTGTTTGGCGTGATCGTCTTTTTATGCCCAGCGTACGCTCGGTGTCCTTGGATGGCGTGGCCCATGTTTCCGCCATGAGAGGGCATGAAGACGTCACTGTTTTCTGAAACGATGTAGTCGAGGGCAGCCATGATGGAAGCTTTGTTAGCAAATGGCTCTAGCTCTCCGGGTAAGGCGAGGTCTTCTTTGTTGTAGAAATGCGGGTATTCTTTCGTCAATGGTACCAATGCTTCTTTGCCGCCTAATGGATTCCCTCCCGCCCAAAAGATCCGTGCGTTCTTGGGAGCTCGTAGAGCTTTCAAGAGCCTAAAAGATAAATCAAAGTATCCGTCAAGTAGGGTTCCAATAAGACAATCAAGACTGAAAACCTTAGTTAATTCTTTCCTATTAGAGTCCCATATCAGCTAGATAGAAGGAACCTCATTTCTCTCTATAAGGGACCTTTTGGAGAGAGATTCACCGAGTGTTCCATGTAACTAGATGGTAGCAAAACATGGTCTACCATATCTAGGGACTCGACAATTTCTTTCACCTCAGTTTGAGAGGGCATGTTGGAGTCCCCCACACAACTAGGTACAAACCATTAAACTTGTATCTCTCTCTCTCACACACACACACACACAAATATATATATATATATATATATATATNGAGGACCCTAAAAAATTGAAAACTGAGGAACATCTTGGTAACCATTCATCCGGACAATATGCACATGTGCATACAAGTAATAGAAGCTGCTTCCTTTTTGGTTAATATGCATGTGTGCATACCGGACTAATTGCTTACAAATTACTTGTATGCACATGTGCATACTGTCCATATAAATGGTCATTAAAGCATTCATCATTTTTTCATTTTTTTTGCAGTTTTCCCCTTAAATTGACCCTATATATAGGGGTGTGTGTGCGCACATTATATGCACCTCCCTTTTAGAGAGACAGATACAAAAAGGCTTCCACATAAGCTTAACATGGTAAAACCGGGTTTACCACATCTGGGGACTCGACACATTATTTCGCATACGTTTCGTCTAAGGGGGAATGCTATAGTCCCACATAGACTAGACACGCACTATCAAACATATACACACAGACAAACATATCTAATACTGAATCTATGACCTTATAAACAAAATTCGGGAAGAAGTTCAATAGATAGTAAAAGGAGCTTACCGTGTAACCTCCAAGGCATTTAAAGGACAGAGACCAGCAAGCTTTCGGTCATGAGAAGTCATGTTCGATCTTGAAGTTAGTAGCTCAGGACGAAGCTTTCTTTCGTTGCGGATTATCTCATCATACTTTGAGCTTAACCCGGGAAGACATCCTGTTCTCACCCAAACATCCTTCTCCATTCTAAGATGAAGCGCAAGATAAGGCCCTTTGCTTCTCATCCTCTCTGTAAGCTTATTTCCCAATTCAAAGATTGGTGGTGCAAACCTCAATGCATGAAACGCAACCTACAAACATTCAAACACTTGTTAATTTACATTCCCATGAACAAATTCCCATGATTATAAAGAAATATGAGATTCAATTGTACCTTGCATCGAAGCTTTTGGAGATCAGAAGGAAGATCTTTAGAAAGCCTTGAATCTAGACCTCGAAGAAGTAGAACACCTTCTCTCCTCATCTGCATTAACAAACAAAACATATCAGAATTTAAAAAATATTCGCTATTGTTGACCCACTAAGCAAATCAAGAATCGTTCATAATCGGCTAAATTCAACAAAAGTTGATGCTTTTTTGTTCAATTCAAACAAAGATTGGATCTTTCTATGTTAATTGAGTTATCCCATGTTTAATTTGGAATCTTGACCAAGTACAATAATATAAACAAACCCATTAATGGAATTCATAGTTATTTTCGGACGATTATTGGCATCATCAAAGATTCAAAGTTGGATAGAGTTTTCACATGAAACATGCTTCGAATAGCAAAGAAGAATTTTCCTTACCCTTCTGAGGTATCGACCGCGAATCCATTGAGGTGAAACATGAAGTGGAGTGTGTTTTTCCTCTACTGGCCTCGACATCAAATGGTTCGATGGCAACGATGAAATTATTCTAACATCATCAGCTAGAGTTCTCTTGAAGTGTTCAACATCAAATATATCAGAGAATTCACTGCACCCACAAATTAGGAATCCAATTAATACACACATCACACACAGTAATCTATAGAGACCCCAATTTAAACATGTTCCAAGTCTCATTGAGGAGTTCTATCAAACAGGTAGATTGCAACAATCTTGCTATTGATGCAAAGAGGTATCTAAAAATGGAAGATTCAAATTGAAAGAATTTGAAGAATTTGGGATTTAACACATAGTAATCTTGAGAACCCCCAATCCAAATATGTTCCAAGTCTCATTGAGGACTTCTATCAAACAGGTAGACTACAACAATCTTATTATTATTATTATTATTGAAGCAAATAGGTATCTAAAAATGGAAGATTGAAAAACAATACCTTTCATCTCCCCAAATAACGTTGACTTGCAAGATTGGTACAACAAGAGTAGCACCAAGGATTCTAGCGATCACAACAGCATCAACAATCTGATTCCTTTGCTGATTCATACCACCGGAAACCACCACCACCAAATACTTACTTCTATCTTTCAAAATCTCAACACTTGATTTCTTATACTCTGAGCTGAAATCCAAACAAGGCTTATACCCAAGCCCATCTGGCTGTTCCCAGAAATCACTCTTTTCCTCAACTTTTTCTTCAACTTTTTGTTCAATTTTGACCACCGAACTTAAAACAACCCCATTTGAAATCAACCTCATATCCTCCTTTTTCTCAATACTCCCACATGGGTAGGGCGAAAAAGGATCGAAATTATACCACATCTTCAACATACCGAAAAACCCACATAGAAAAAGCAATAAAAACCAAATCTTGGGGCTTTTAACGATCTTTGCTCTCGAAAATCCGATGCTTCTGGAAGCAGCGGATGATTTTTTGGGTGAAACAACGAGAGAGTGAAGAGAAGTGGATGATAGAGAGTTTATGATCTCAGATGGTACAGAGATGTAAGAGTGCTTCTTGTTATTTACAATCTTTGAAATAGCCATTGATTGAAGAATGGAAGAAGATTGAATGAAGAAAGAATTACACCTTTGGATGGTGTTTATATGTGTGAGAAACTTTTAGAGAGAGAAAGTGGACGGCGGGAAGAAGAAGACGACCAAGAATCCGCGTTTGGTCGGAAGAGTGGAAAGGAAGGAAGGAGAGTAGAAATGTGTGTTGTTAATATTTATATATAGAGAGAGAGAGGAATGTGTATTATATATATATATATATATATATAGGTGTTAAATGTTAATGGTTTGGTGGGCCCGAGTTTATTTTTGTTTATTTGAACTTTAGTGGAGGCTTTATTTTGAAAAATAAACCCCACTAGTGCATTGAATTTATACAAAAAAAACGTATTTTGAGATTTATCAAATTTTGCAATGCAAGCTTTTTAAAATTGGAAAATTACGTTAAAAAGTAACGTACTTTATTGTAGTTTCTGTTTTAGGAAATGTATTTTTAAAATACTTATTTAAAGGTATATAACAAAATTTTATAACAAAAAAGATGAACCACTTACTAATATAGTAAGCCACTATTAATTTTTAAATAATTATATTATTTTAAAAACTATAAATAAGCATCAATATTGCAATGTTGCTTAAATATTTCCATGTCATTAAAAGAAATTCCATAGAAATAATAAGAAATTCCATATAAATAATGTTTATCACCTACTCTAAATCTCAATCCATTCATCTCTCATTATTATCGTTTTTTTAAATTTATTTTATTTTTCTTAAAAATTCCCTTTCCCTTTAAGCCTTACACAAATCAAACACTGCTTCATAAACTCCAAAACCCCATTATTTTCATTTCTCAAACAATCTCTCCTCAACAACCATTGTTTTTTTTGTTATATTTCAAGAAGAATGAAAACAAAGA
>LUCG01171177.1:0-10283 GCA_001633085.1 Carthamus tinctorius
AAAGAGGCGGAAGAGCAGCGTAAACTAACGTGGCAGAAATTAGTTGATGCGGGGATGGCCCCCAAATATGCTGGGAGATCTTACATTGCTGTTTATTTTGTGCTTAAAACAAAAGATTATAATTTAAAGGAAGCAATGTATGTAATTCTAGAAATAGACAGCAGACATATTAATATAAACTTAATTTTAAATGGTTTTTATTTGGATATGTTGTTTGTTTTGTAGCTGAAGAAGAGAAGTGTCAAAGTTTGNAATATGGTTATTACTATTAGTGACACATAAACATAGTAGAATTATAATCAATCTATAATATGATCCTAGCCTATAACATAGGTTCGTGAATTCTCTTATTGAAGCAACTGATGTAATTCTATAAGGTATATTTCGTATCAGAGTTATAAATCCTTATATAATAATACACCAGATACATGTGTGTGTTTTTAAGAGCAAGGATACAAAGAGGAAAACCAGCACCATCATCATCATCTTCATCTAAAAGAGGATTTCTTCAAAATCTTCTTATTTGGTAAGGTTTCTTGATCTATATTATAGTTTTGGCTATGATTCACTAGGGAAAACAGCTGTTAGGAATGATTTTTTTGGGAGTCGGAATCCTAGCTTTGATCTGTTTTGGGGTGCGAAACCTTGGAAAAGTCGAATTCCAACCTTGGAGGCTAGTTCCCGACCACCTCGGGAATCTAGTTCCCAACTCGGGAAAAGAGAGTTCCCAATCCCGAGTTTCCCGACGTGGGAAACTTTCGACCCTGCAAGGACGGTCCCCCTTGACCCCATCCGCTAACCGGGTAGCGAAACCCCATGCTAAGTCTGCCTAGGGGAAACATTGTTCATGAGATTCCCAAGCCGAATTTGAAATGATCCCAACTAGTTGCCGACCGGATAGATGATTTCGAGGTTGGGGAATACTTCTTTAGGACACCGATTGTGTGAGAATCGTTGAAAGTCTTATATTGGTTAAAGAGACCTGGTAAAGGCTAGGTTCTTAAGGATTAGCCTATTCTAAGCATGTACTATACTTATGTTGTAGACCGGTCGTTGTTCCGATAGACGGGTGGAGAGTGTGTGCTTGGCTAGACTCAGGTGAATTCCCTTGCCAAACCCTTTTTGATAACCTGAAAATGTTTACTGAAAATGTTTACTTGAAAATGTTTACTGATAAGCTGTTGAATATTCTGTATATTATGAGCATGCTTGTAATGAGCGGTTATCTGTTGATGTTTGGGGTAAGTAGCAAAGTATACATAGTGTACCAAGGGACATGGCAAGTTCCTTGGGAGTGAGGGTGTGGTGTGAAACACGAATTTGTTTCGTGTTTCCTTAAATGGAGTCTGCTTAAGCCAGCCACTAAATGGCATCTACTAGGGGCCATGATTTGTCTGTTGGGGCCTCGATCTAACGTCACGGGGTGGCGGTGTCTATGTCCACAATGCATCACCAGTGTTTATATTTGGGCCAGCGGGCCAAATTTTTATGATAAACTGTTTTTGAGGGAATTCACTAAACCTTATGGTCTAACCCTCGCTTTCAAAACCTTTTAAAACATTTTTAGGGGAAGTGCATAAAGAAGGATCCTTGAAGGGAAAAGAGGAGGTTCAAAGTTAGACGAGAGGTCAGCTATGGATGTCCGTTAGATGGTCATTAGTTATAAACTTATCTCAGCTGTGGAGAGTTGTTCCACTAGCATAACCTTTTAGATTTTGACTCTGTTGGTTTATTATGATAGGCTTTAGGCCTAAGTTGATATTTATGATTATTTTCGCTGCGTTAGATCACCGAAATATTGTTATTTTATATTTGGGGTTTGGGTCGTTACATACATAACTTTTAAGTATACATTATCAAAACCTAGTTTCTCGAAATGGAATGCACAAAAACAAATATGTTGGAAGACTCCTTCAAGTGAGCTCGACAATATGCCGATGCACTCATAACCATAGATGAACTTGTCAAAATATAACGATTTGATAATGCTTACAATCTAAGGAATCCACAAAGAATATAATGATCTCAAAAATATATGCCATTGCCAATCAATTCCCCACCTGAATTACTAAACTTCGTGATTCTTTAGTTACGATTCAAAAAATGGACAAGATTGACAAAAATAGCGGTTTTTAGAAGTTAGAAGAAGTTACCGACAGTTATAACCGTTAATGAATAAAATCAAGGGTTAGTTAAATATGCAGGTACAGAGCTCTGGTCATACATGTCCGGAGATAGGACCAAGAACAACCAGGGATAGAATCTATGACCAACCAGAGATCGAGAGATGGAACCAAGAGAAACCAGAGATAGGGCTATCACTAGATTTAGCTTGTCCAGAGTTAAGACTTGGTCAATTTTACTAAGTTTGGATACTACATGATCGAAACTCAAAACCAATCAGAAATGACATATCTCTTCATTATGATCATGTTTTCCACTACACTGCAAGTCTAAAATTCTGTAGAGGTTTTGTGGCGTTGTCCCTTGACCGCCGCCATTTCATTGTGTCTGGGTTTAAACTTGCCCTTATATACAAACGTACACCCTGCACCACCTAACTTGTATTAGATCACAGTTTGAAACCCGTTGGCACCCGTATTATATCCAATCACACTTAAATGGTCGGTAACATTAAAATGACCAACACAAAAAACCTATTCTTTGTTGAAGAAATGTCTTACAAGAATGCTTGCTTTGTATTTCATTCTTCTTTCTTTGTTACGAAGGACAAGTTTACACATTTTCCTACTAATGTCCCCTAGTGAAGGGAGTCTGTATTTCATTAGTCGTCATCGGCTTTTATGAACAAACAAGATCTCTTTCTCTAATAGATATGCTTCTTCCACAATCTAGCATCAAAAGACAACGACTTGGCCATCCTCATGAAAACCCTTTTTTCCATCTATGTTTCAGGTTATTATAATCCTTGCAATTAGTTTTTACCCACCTTTTTTAATGTTCCTCAACCTGGCAAGTCTTCCAAATTGTCTTTTCACCCATTTATGATTAACAAAGTAAATGAATTTTGGATTTAATTTTTTGGTGATGTTTGGGGTCCTATGGTTGATGGTCTTTGTTACTTTCTTTTATGTGTTGATAACCATTCTTGTCATATGTTGATTTATCCTTTGTGTCAAAAATCAAATGTTTATGCTATCTTCAAAAGTTCGTTACGAAAGTTGAACGTCAATTTGGAACTAAAATAAATTTGTCCAAACAAATTAAGGGGCAAATCTGTAATTTATCAACTTCTTCACTTTTCTCGGTATTCTCCATTGTGTCATTTTTTCTCACACTTACTAATAAGATGGTTTTGTACACGTTGCATGTGACAAATTTATTGAAACTAGTTTGGCCCTACTGGCTCATGGTAAAAAGTTCATCTTCAATTCTGGTACTTTGTTTTTAACGCAATCATTTATCTTATTAATCGTATGTCATCTTGGATCTTTCACAAAAGGTATCCTGTTGAATAATCTTCACTCACTCCTCTGATTTTTGTTTGCTTTGCATCTTTGGTCGTCAATGGTTTCCTTATCTTCCCTCATATCATCCCAGAAAACTGGATTTTCGATCTACTTATTTGTGTTTTGGTTATAGTCCCATACATGATGAGTACCATTGTATCGATCTCTTCACCAAGCACATTTATATTGCCTAACATGCTCACTTTGATGAAATTGTCTCTCCTTTTACCACTCATTAACCATCTCTAAAATCACCCATGCCATCTCCCTTGTTCCTATTACCATATCCTCACCCTTTCGAAGTGTCATAAATGGCGCCATAGATCTGTCAATCTATCGTTCCTCCAACAAAGCTTATACCTAGTTTAATCCATATGTATTCATGATCAAATCATTGACATATTCACGATACCTCTACTAGCTTCTAAAATTACCTTTCTACGGTCCAAGATGCAAGTTTTCATCCTAAACTTGAAGGAGCGTATGAAACATCTCTTGTATGGGAATTAACATCACATCTTAATATTTTATATGGTAATTAGGGATCGTTCGGTAATGGTTTTAATTTTCGTGGCTTAATCGATCAATCAAAGAAACTAGTCGTATGGATTCAACCATTTATCCAATCCTTTATTCCATATTTGCCTCTCCTCACAATTTCAAATCTAATATGCTATTCCATATTTAAAGAAACCCATAAATCGATATTTTTAATCATTCGAGATCAATCATTCAACATATGTATCAACGATTGTATAAATTTGTGGTTAATATAAAACTGATGGTAAATTTGTAATTTTTACCACTCAAAATATTTATTCAATACCTCAACCCAACAACAATTTAGCCAAACCCGTTAGTTTCATATATACAAGTCATATATGCAAATACAAACTAAGGGACTTTTGGTTAGGGGTAATGAAAAGGTAAATAATGAGAATGATAACAAAAAATATAGTTCGATTTAACATAATATCATAAACCCTTTACCTTAAAGGCTTAAACCCATTAATTTTTGTGTCTAACTAATTTTGAAAAAATGATAATTTGAATTCCACTTAATCCTCACCATACATTCCTCCGTATCTACCAATGTTAAAATGAAACATATTTTATATTTCATGTCATATTAAAACACATTTTAGGAAACAAAGTTTGTCTAGTCCAGAGGTAACATCCTAGAGGGTCGGTGGATGGTATCTCTCATTATTCGGGTTTGAAATCTCGCAGCAACAAGTCACGTTACCCAGGTTTTAGGTCCGCCTTTCGACTGGGTTAAGACCAACGCAAATTAGTTAGGTGTCCGAATGGATCTCGGATGCTGCGAAGATGTGTATGTGAGTTATTGCAGTTCCCAAAGAAAAACACATTTTAGGAACATATTTTCCATTTATTGAATCAAAGATCTTCTTGTTTTAGGAATCAACCAATTCAAAATTTTGAAATAAGAACAGTGTCAGTCGCTCACTCCATTTCCACCACCACCACCGTCCTTTTCGCCGGCATCCACCATCGTCACCGCCATGGCCCCTGCGAAGCCAAGCGGTCGCGCCATCTCTCAACAAGCATTCGATGAAATGGTGAAGGAGAACATAGACGATCTAGGTATGGAACCAACTGAAGCCCTAACCGACGCCATCGAAACCCTCACCCTTCAAGGCGTCGATCTCTCTGGTATCATCACCACTACCCTCCCCGGAGAAACCAATCCTGTCATCCAATCTCTTGATCGAATCAAGCAATTACAGATTTCTGATTGGACGGACGAAGCAGCAGTTGCAGATGAGGCGCTAGGTTTGTTGGATAATCTGACGGATTTGTCTCGTGTTGAGGGATCTGGAAATGCTGCAATTGCTACGAGAAATGGAGGAGTAGAGCTGATGTGTTCTATCTGTTCGAAGCTTGGCCGTCATTCAGCACAAGTATCGGCTTTGAATGCATTGGCTGCATTTCTTCATGGTATGATTGGTTAAGTCGATCTTTTCACTTGCAAGTTAGTTCGCCTGATTTTGCCAATTGTGACCTTAGTTAGCGTTTTGAGCTTGGAATTGGATGTTTAAAATATGAATAAATAAAAGAATTTGAGGTTCTAATTCTTGTTGATGGTGGCTCAGATTCGAAAAGAGGATTATGGGTTCAATGCTAAGTTTGATCTTTATAACCTTAAAATGTTATGATTTTGAAATTGAGCTAGTAATAAGATCATAATAGCCCCTTGATCTAAAAGGATGTTTATATGGAAAAACACTTCTTCAACAAAGAGGTATCACAGTTTATAACTCTTCTATTTTATATATCCATACATCATGAGTGTAGAGAGTGAGAATAAATTATCATTGATAACTTATGAACAGAGGCGAGCACATGTTGCAATGCACTGTTTAGCAAGGCTGTTTGGTTAATGTAGTAATACTTGTTTAAGGTGAATCATGAATAGATTTTATTTTCTTATGCAGATCTTCAAAGTACAGAAACTTTTAGGCAGAATGGTGGACCGAAAATGGTGGTTGATATCCTGCGTGATGGAATTCAAGATGTGAACATCTTGAATAGTGGCTTTGCTGTTGTTGCTGCGGCTACAACTGGTAATGAGGTTCTAAAGGAATCTTTTATGGACTTGCACATAGATGAGTTGATGGTTTCAATCATGAGGAAGCATAGTAAAGGGAGCATCCCCAGTTTATATGATGCAATTCGAGTTCTTTTGGCAGCTGATGATAACCGTGTAGTGGCTTCACAAGTTAGTGCTTAATACTTGTGTTTTTAACTTTACATCTCAGCTTTCTTTGTATTCTCCCCATTTTAATGGTTTGGTTTGTTCGTTTTCTGTTTCTGTTTCTCTATCTCTTCTAAGCTGAGGTTCAAATGAGTTGAATGTTTTTGAATGATATCCTATCCTATGTACGTCTTAAGAGATCCTTCATGCCCATCTTAAAGTATTACATGGTGTCTGTTTAGGTTTATGGCTATGCTCGACAGTTTGCAAAAGCTGGAATTGCTGATGCTCTTGTGGAGTCACTTGAAGACGGTCTTAGCTCACCAAGTCTGGTATCAGCAACTATTGCACTAAAGGCTGTTGCAGTGAATGTGAGTGCTAATTTTCAAATGCTAGTAAAATAGGAATGATATGTGCGGTATCCCATAATTGAGGTTTACATGTGGAATACTTTCTTCATGCGCAGTTCAAATCGTAGTTGTTTGTGTTATATTCTTTTACAACTGTTTAGAGATGAAGGCTATTGTCTAAATTTCAAACTGGTTGTGAATCCTTTAAACTTTGTTTACTATGAACAAAAATTCATGTGCTAAGCATCTTAAATCTTAATAACTCGACATAAATCCTATTATAATTTATGATGCACAAAAGACTATGCTTATGTCTTTATTCTGATTAGAGAGGCTTATCTTCTTTTCTTGTCCTTTTTGCAGAACTAAGTATGTCCTCGGTTGTTGATTTTGCCTGTTTCTGCTTTCAGGATGAAATATGCAGATCCGTTGCTGAAAATGGTGGCATAGATTCATTGCTCATTTGTATTGATGATTCTGGTGTACAGGGGAACAAAGTTGTGGCTAAAGCTTGCTGCTCCTTGTTAACCAAGGTTTAACCAAATCTCCTAAATCTTTATAATTGATCACCTGTTTTGAACGAGACTATAAGTTCTTTTTTTCACAAAGGCATCTAGTGAGTCCAGTAGAAAGGGGGGAGGGGCTTATTTATACACAGATTCCATAGATTTGAAAGTATTGACTCAGTCTCCTTGAATTCCGTTTATTGCACTCTAATTTCTTTTTCTATCTGCAGCTTAGGGTAGGAATCTAGTTAGAAATACTTATATGTCGACCTTTTAATTTTAAAATTTTCAACAACTCAAAACTGTACCTAAGCTAAATGTCAGAAAAACTTCAATGTCATTGTACAGCGCCAGTGTTCTAAAATCCTTGCCTAGGGGCACTTAAGTGGCTGCCTAGGCGATAAGCCTTCCCCCGCCTCTTCAATTAATTAGGGTTAGGGCCACTTCACCTGATGTGTAGGAGTTCTTGACAGTGCTCTGTTAACAACCAATAATTGAAATAAGTGTCTCAAAAATTTTATAGGGATTAATTGACTCAGCTTGTGGTCATCAATCAACTTCTTTCAACTTGGAGTGAATGTTAGAAATCTTTTCAGGGTAACTCTATCAATGTAACTGGTAATTCATAGGGTAATTGTACCAATAGACGAATATTTAACTCTAACGTTAATGCTTATTTTATACATTAAACTAGACTACTTAAACCATGTGTAACCAAATAAGCACTAGGCATCAGTCAACTGCCTGGCACTTTTTTTAGAACACTGTACGGTGCTTTTGGTGGTTGTAGCACAGCCTTTTGTTGGTAGATATCAGCTTTTTACTGATTTTTGCAAGGTTGTCTAGCAAATAGCAATATATACACGAATAATTATTAAATGGTGTGAAGCACTGCCCCCAGAAAGACTGAGTAAAATTGTTCTGAATTAGTTTCAGAAATGAACTTCCAGGAAAAGCAGTAGATGTAGAAGAAATCTGTAGGGAGACTATTCATCTGCATACCAAAGGGTCATTGGCCTAGTGGTAAATCTTAGCCTCCCCTCCCTGGAGGTCAAGGGTTTCAAATCTCACCAAAGGTGAGGAGTGCCAATGAGTATTTGCCATGTATAAATATTATATACTTGAAAAAGATTCATCTGCACATTCAGTTTTATGCTTCTTGACTAGTTTCAAAAAAAAATTGTGCTTGTTGAGGTATTTGCATCCCTCTGATATATTTCATTTGGCTAGTTGGCTGGAAGTGACTTTAACAAGAGCGCTATCGTTGAAAGGGGAGGCCTGAATAGACTCATAACGCTTTCTAGCAGACTTGCTGATGATCCTTCTGTTCTCCAAGAGGTAAACTATTTTTTTTAAGATCTTCTTTCACTCTGCTCAGTATTTTTCGGCTGATGATTGCTGCATGTGTATTTCCTTGGCATCCATGTAAACACTTGCACTATAAGTCGATATATGGATGGAATGGTGCTTTTCATGGAATAGTATGGAAGTAAAGTTTGTTGATTTGAAAATCAAGTAGCAAAGACAATTATTAATGATGGAATTTTGATCTGTGGATTAGGTAATGTCCATCATATGTAGTCTGTGCTTGCGATCACCACAAACTGCAGCGTTGGCCATGGAAGCTGGAGCAGGAGAGCTAGCTATCCAAGCTATGCGCAAGTTCCCTCAAGCATATCAGCTGCAGAAAAATTCTTGTCTCATGATCCGTAATCTTGTTGCCAGGAATCCAGAAAACAGGTTTTGTTGCAAACTCAATTACCTTATATACATTTCTTTTATTTGTTATCTTATGGTAAAAAAATGTGGTTGGACAGGTCTATTTTGCTGAGTAATGGTATTGAGAAGATCATACGGAATGCCAAAGAAAGCCACAAAAGCTGTAGAGGTGCGGCCACTGATGCCCTTAGAGACTTGGGCTTAGAAAACTACAACTCGTAGCCTTGTTACCCGATGATATATATAATACGATTCTGGTATACAAGTTGATGTTCTGCAGGTAAGTCTTGTATAAGGAACAGTGGTTTTTTTTTGTAGGGTGGTTGCTAATTTTGGTCAAATTTGAAGTTGAGATGCAAGTTTTAGTTGTATTAAAAATACTTGTGCTTTGTTAAATTTTCAAAATCTATTACTGGTTCCACCCTAGCTCATTTATAACTCATTGGACAATCAGCAATAACATATCTGGTAACTATGATTGATGACATTTTTAGTATTTAGAGTAACCTACAATTTTGGTTGTTGTCGTTAAGACAAAACTACCGACAATATTCATAAACGTGCAGAAATGGTTTGCATTTTGCTGTGAAAGTAGGAGGGATTGTGGTCTTTGTAACAAACATAAATTATAATATAGACGCTTGTTAAAGGGTAAAGTTATTATTTGATTAACTAAAAAATGTGATAACTACTCATGTTTTACACCCTAGTCCGTTTACACCTTAGGTAAAAGGATGAAAGCTTCTCACTTGACGGTTGTTTTGACTTACGGTGTTAGAGAAAGGGACCACTCTCATAGCAAACTGCAATTTGTAGTGACCAATTTTGGACTTGTTAAAAGTTTAGAAATGTTGTTAGTAGTTTTGTGTAAACCCAACCAAACTTGTACTTTGGAATTTAATTTGTCCCCAATGTTATTTACATCTTTTATTTAAGATTTTGAATATGATTTATCTCAGATTACATGGTCTAGATTACTTCCACATAAATGAATTAATCAAATCCTATAGGTCTCAAAATAAAAAAGTTAACAAATGGTATTCCTATGAAAAAGATCAATTAGTTGACTACAAAAATTTTGAAAGTATATTTATTACAAATAAAGAGAGAATTTTCATAAAAAAAACTATAGATATATGATTTTTTATCATATAAATATATTTATTCTGAAACTAAGAACTATATTTATATATGAATATATCATCATTAGAAACAAATAAGAACCTCCGATGGCCCTGCCTTGGGCATCCCAACACCGACGCTGGCATTGGCATTGAGAGACGAAAGCTAGGGGAGTGAATGGGAATAGATACCCCAGTGGTCCCAGTTTTCTTAAAATTGAAACATACTTTTCTTCACTCATGAGCTCAAGTTCATCATGAACTTAGTTTGTGTTTTTTTAGATTCATTTTTGCATCGTCAAACACAATTTGTTATCGTGAATATTTCCCGTCCAAAACATTTATTAAGACTAGATGCATTTAAGTGTAATTAGAGATGCATTTAATTGTAATTAGTAGAA